>CM042425.1:9211015-9466015 GCA_023631565.1 Gymnocephalus cernua | reverse complement strand
ACGCTTTGCAGTTGCATCACTAACCTCCAGCAACTGCAGCTGGTGGGAAAATGAAGATCAACTGAATGTGAGTCATAGCTACAGTAGCTCTCTATGTAACCGTCCATACGAGATACATACCTGAGGAAATTGCTGTAGTATGTATGTGGATCCGTTCAATCTTAAACTGAAAGCCCGAGATGGATTAATATTATTTTTAAGGCTATTGTGAAAACATGTCCTCCATCTCTAGCCCTTCTTATCTTTTCTTCAAACAAGTGTCTGCTCAGTTAAGCAAATGGTTGGTGTTAGCTTTGACAGCTAAAGTAAACAGCATTAATGCTAACAATGTTACATAAACAAATGGAGCTGAAAACGCTAGCTTCAAAAAGATGCATTGGCTGGCGCACAGTGTCAGCTAACCAGCAAGAAAAAAAATGCCCCTGCTCAATATAATTCTATCCAGAAAGCTAAATTGTATAAATTCACTCAGCCATTATAGCCATCGTTACTCATGAGCTGATGGCCTCCAATATGGCTGCCTTGGGGTGGATAATGTACCTTCAAACCCCTCAGTGGTAAAAAACAAAACAAAACGTGTTCTGTGTGCGCTCTTTTATGCAATACAGTTTGTACAGTACAATAAATACATTATTGAAAATACTTACGATCATGTTCTCCAGGGCACCTTTGGCTAGCCAGCAGTTAAGAAATACAGGAACGAATATGTTTCTCAATGGAGCCCAGAAGATCTTAAGGAAGAAAGAAATGAAAGATGGAAGAGAGAAAGGGTGAAATATATCAGTGAAATACTAATCTGTTAACATACAGGATCTGGGATATGATAGGAAATCATTATCCTCGATACAGGGAAGAAATTTGCCTTGGGTGAGGAACACATGGTATTGGGGCATTAACATTATATTTATTGCTTAGAGGAATACAATACCAAAAATGGCATAGAGCCTGTGCTAATCCATTTCTTATGGAACATATTGACAGCTCAGTTGATTAAATGAATGACTCACTGTGATTATAAATGGCACTGAATTGATCATCTCCAATATAAAGGATATCTGGAAGATCTGCTCCCAAATGTTCCCCTAGAAGGACATTGATGGGGAAAAAAGTCAATGAACCAGTAAACTTTCTCTTTTTTTTTAAAGAGAAACATAGTCCCAGTAATAATGACCATTGGAGGAAGTCAGCTGAGGCACGAAAACAATGTATGACAGTTTTGAATGTTGTGACTTGTAAGACCATGTCCCCCTAATGGTTGAGAGAGAAAAACATGCTTCTTTGGTATGTTCAATTTTAGTATTAATCAAAGCTTAACAAAGCTTGAATGGAGAGGTCAGTAATTAATGTTGGGTCAGGAAACAACACTCACTCAACTGTTTTTGTTCTTGAGGCGTTCAAAGCAAGTGCCCGTTTCTGGAGCATGTTAATGATGCTTTACAGAATTATCATCATAATCTTTTTAATTAAATCTCTCTTTATCACAAATACATCCTTCCAGGCTTTTCGAAGAGTTTACTCTGTAAACTACTGCTTACTGCATTCTCTGCTCTTGCTTCTGGAGATGTGTTATGCAAATTAAGTGTATTAGTATCCTTGCATTATTGAATGCTGAATTATGTATTCAATAAGGCCTTGAATGAAGGAAAGCCAACCTATTTCCAAACGACAGATGAAAAAAGGGGATTTACTCCTCACAAAATCATTGCAGTATGAGTCCCTAACGGCCTTCTGAGAGAGAGAAAAAAACACAGCAACTGGCCTACAGAAGACCTACAGAAAACAAATATTTAAATGAGTAAATATGAAGGGAAAAACTGCCTCTGCTTATGCCTGCTCATTAGCAGCAGAGGGACCCTTTCTATTTGTGCGAACTTTTCCATTGAATACAGAATGCTGACATTTCTCACTACTTGCACAGTCCTCCTTTTTAAACTCATATGAACTGAGGACCACAGTGTACCTTTAGAGGGCTTGCATACATGAAACAAAAATAACACTTCCAGCTCTGTGAACTGGTTTATGTAACTTGTTTCTGAGGCAGAGTGTGTGATGCCTGAGTCTAAAATTAGTGGCACAAGTCTTCTTCGTGTCTTTGACAGGCGCCTTGGAACTGACACTTGGACTGGATGTTGAAAGCCATCAGATCACATCAAATCAGATTTAAGAGAGAAACTGTGCACTGTATATCAGTTACTTACCTTGTAGCTGAGATATGTGATAAGCATCGTCTCCAAGAAACTGATTAAGGCCACTGTCACCTGGAGCATAGGGGAGAGGAAGATAAATGAACCCAGCAAATGCAAATTCATCTCTTCTGGCTAGTCAACCTTCACTGAGGAACTAATGTGCTCTGAAATGCGTTTATCTAATAAATGGGTCCTAGTGTTTTCGGGTTGAATCCTGCATTAGGATTCAGTTAATGCAGTGGAATTTGATTATGTGCACTTTTATTGGAGTGTTATTAGACTTACCTGTATTGCCCACACAGGTTCCCGTCTGGTAACCCAGAAAATCAACGACCTGTCAAAAAACATATGAAAGTTCTCCTCACACTTCAGTGCACCTCCATATAATTGCGACATAGAAAATGAACACACTTCAGTTCACAATGAAATGCCTTTTTGACTGAAACATACCAGTTGATTTCTGTTGAGTCTGCTGTGTTGTTGTTGTTCGGACATATTGCACTGTGGAGCAAAACACAAAAAGAGTGTGAATGTGAGAGAAAACATTCCCGCTGGGAAACATTTCCATCAGTTGGTATGTTGCCATAAAGAATAAACCCAACGTGTCTCTAAAAGCTGCTGGCAGTGAGCACAATACAAACAATGCACTACTTCTAAATGACTGCATAGAGTCAAGTCATCTGCTTGGTTTGTAATACAATACAAGAGGTAAAAGATAGATGGCATTAAAAATGATAAGAAAACAGAAAAAGGAGCTAGCGCAGCAGCAAATGTTATAAAACTACAATCCAGAAAATACAGACACATCTCGAATACGGGGTGATGGATGAGTTTGGAAGCAACTGCTGAGTATGACGCTCACCATAGGTTGCCGTTGACCTCTTTTGGGTTATCCAGGCTTACTCTTACTATGTAGAGGACACAGGTGAGGATCTTCAGTGAGAAGTTGAACAGGCGGATTCTGAGGCCTGTGGACCGACAAAGACATATATACATACATACTTAATGTAAGTGATGATCACATGAAAGTGAATTTGTTTAGGTCTCTGCTATTTTGGTTGTAGGCTTTACTTTAAAGCTCTGCACCCTCTCTTATCATTGTCTCACACTTTTCCACTATCTTAAATTCATTGAGAGTCTACTGCTGACAACAGATGCAGCCAGATTTCTCCTCAGTAGAATACTGCTTGAACACCAGTTGTTTAGGTGAATAAAATGCCTGTAGTGAAAGGCCTAAAGAGACTAGATCTGCTGAAGCATGACTGATGTAGTTCTATGCTGCTCTGGCACCCTGTCACAATGGATTTCCTCTGACGCATAGCTTTCAAATCCTCCAACAGGAACACAAAATAACACAGACTAATACTATATATAGACTAATAATATAAAGATATATGACTGGTGGGATTGCACAGAAATAGGCAAGAGGGATAATAATGTTTGTAGAATCACAATTGCTTGTTTGAATATGTGCAGGCATATACTGATAAGCACACCCCACCAAATATGCAAAACAGAAACGTGGCTGCAGAAATGCTTGCTAGACAGAGGGTGGTGCTAGTTGTGTTACCCAAGTCCAATCAGCCTCAGCAGCTAAATAATCTCTCGTGACACGACCTCTTCGGATGAAGCCAGGGTCAATGTTAAAATTATTTGAAACTAGATAAACTGCACTGGAATAGAGCAACCTGCCCCTGCAGCCTAGTGTGACATTTGTATTAGACTGTTGTTGTTTCATGTCAAAGACCGTGGTGGCTTAGTGACAATGACAAGTTGAGGGAAAGACAGCAGAGCCATGTCAGTCTTGAGGATATGTTAACGACATGTTCTGCCAGAGACACAGAGTTACAACTAGATGCAAATAAGGGCTTCCAGACACACTGCACCAAACCGCTGAGCTGCACCAATGTCTTTTTCAGAGATGTTGTGGCATTGCCAGTCTTATCTCCTATTGAGAAAAACACTGCAGCCCTGCTTCATTTCTAAACAAATGAGCCATACTCTTCGGTCCTTGCTGAGCCACAGTGTACTATACACCTAAATACACAATGTTTTACAATGAGCCAGCTAATATAATAACCCAACTGAGACAGGAATTGGATATGCATCATCACTCACTGCAATTTCCAACATTTATATTTTTATTTGTTCATTTAGCTTAACATATCCAGCAGCGGAACGCCTCGTACCATTTGCATTATGGGAAGAGAGGAGAACGCTGTGATGTTCCCTGTCGGCTGTACTTACTTGACCTTTGGTTTTTGATGAAGAAAAGCTTCAGCCTCTCCTTAAAGGTGTTTTCGTTGACATAGAACTCCACCTGCACCCTGTGGGGAGCAGTGACATGATGTCAGTGTAAATGTACACAGGTCAGCATGCACACATCGCCTCCCACCAAAATATATACACACAGAAATGACCAAGAAATATTTGACCAAACAGTGTAAACCTTTTCAAGGTATTATGTAATTACTTGTGGGACAAAAACATGGATTTGCATTGATATTGGATTGTTGAAACCAGTGAACAGTAAATGTAACATGTATAAATTGTTGTGGTCCAGGCACTCATACGTGTAATCGTGTTTGAATACGGGCTACACACCAAGACAATCTGAGTTTCAGTACTACGAATTGGCCTGGAACTGTGCAACAGAGAGGCTGGGGAAGTCGGAAAGTATTGAAAGACAAACTAATGCATTGTTTAATTTTAGTCTTTTCATGGGTTTTTCGTCAACCGTGTCCTTCAAAAACAATAAACCTAACAAGAGCTTTGCCTATATGAAATTGTTTTATAATTCGCAAAAGTAGTGATTTGGGATTTTCAACATTTTTTTTTTTTTTTTTTTTAAAGATTATTTTTTGGGGTTTTTCCCTTTATTTTTGAAAGTGGATAGACATGAAAAGAGGAGAGAGATGGGGGATGACACGCAGCAAAGGGCTGCAGGTCAGACTCAAACCCTGCGCCACTGCAGGACTCAGCCAACATGGGGCGAACGCTCTTACTGGGTGAGCTAGAGGTCACCCCAGGATTTTCAACTTTGGGTACATGAGTTGTAAAGGATACATTTCAGTCAGAACATAAAAAGTATTGAGATTTGATACCCAGCCTCGTTTACATCCTGCTATTATACAGATATTACTGCAATTTCAAAATACTGTTGTTATAGTTAATTGTGCCATTTCCATAATTGTGTTGGGTTAAGGTTTCCAGTAAAAAATATGTATTTTGTGCAAATCTAGCAGAGAAAAAAAAACTAAGTCTACCTTCTGACTAATTCTCTTACCCTCAATTTACTGTCAGTCATTATACACAGTTCCCACCTCATAATGCAACAAAATCAGCCACAAATGCACACAAGTTTAAATCTTAATGTGCAGCACTAGTACTTAAAATAATGTGGAATGTATTTACTTAGATAGATGCCTCTCTTTTCATTCACCAAAATTCTAAAAAAAGTTTTTTTTGATACATTAATCCAAATTGATCATTGTGGGTGATTTTATTTTATACACACATTTAGTACCCTAACAACAAATGTTGTTCACAGTTTATCCAACAATCTGTAGTACTTGTGTAAAGACAATTTTCTTCATATACAGTAAACAAGTGAGAACATGAACTGATTTATATTGAGCATTAACACAAAAGAGTCCATTAATAATTGACAGTCACCTCCCATTAAAGACTCAGTACTTCAAATCAAACGGCCTGTGTTCTTCCTTACACATACAATGACAAATCTGAAGCTATTAAACATTTGAGCAGACATAATACACTTTAATAGGCTTGGGGGCTTGACCAAACGGCAGCTTAAGCACTAATGGTGATATAGCTACTGTAGATATACGTAGGTTAGATGAATGCAGGTAGTGAGACAGGTCTATTAACAGGTTATGTAATGTAGAAAGCTTGTTGTCACTAATGAGCAGGGAGGCGATGTAATAATAGCCTTACGGTTCCAGCAGGAACCCATAGAGCCTTCTACCTTGTCTGACAAGATGAGTACAGGGTGCAGGAAGACAAGAGAGGAGAGAGCAGGAGGGCAATTACAGCAGTGAAGTCCCAAGGGAGGTATGCATGTGTAGATAAAGAGTGTAGGTGGAAGAAGATATGCACCATCTTCCAGCTATTCCCCTGTCTCCCTCTTCTGGCTGTATCGCCATGGAGACAGCTTCCAAAGCAGGACGTGTTCAGTTTGTGTGTTGTGTTTCCAGTAAAAGGAATTAGATGTAGCTGCACACTATACACACACACACACAATGACATGTTCTTGTTTTTGGGCAACATGCCCATGACTCCATCCTACCCAAACACAAGCACCCAAGCAGTAAAAGACTGTCATAAAGGCTTATGGTGGTGAATCAGGCAATCAATAACGTGTGTGCTGTCTCCACTGACACAGCTGTCACAACATACATGCACAACAGCTACACAGGCTTCATGTTTACCCAGCTTGCCTACAGGCACCGGTACCACTTTATAATAACCATCGCTAATAAATGGTATACTGATAGTTAATTAAACTTAAATTAATAGTTATTTTACTGTTAACAACAAAATAATGAATGTCGACTAATTATTAGTTATGCTTTAATTTGTTACTTAAACAAATAACAAATTAAAACATTTTATATATTATATTAGCTTTTTGTTCATGATTAAGAAATAATTTATAAACCGTCAATAAACATTATTTGGATGTCCGTTATAAAGTTGCATCTGATGAAAATTATACCTTGTTAATGGTTAATAAAGACTTTGTAAAGCATCTATAAACATTATTTAGATAACTATTATCAGTGCTCAAATAATCAAATAATCATCTCTTTTATAGATCGCCAAAAAAAGATTTAATGGGGCCAAATTAATGTTACTTGATGCTTTATAAACCATTTATTAATCATTAAATTATAAGCATTAGTTGCAACTTTATAATAACCATTCAAATAATGTTTATAGATGCTTTACAAAACAATGATTAACCACTGACAAAGTATTAACTATCTGACGTTATAAACTTATTATTGTATAAATACGACACTAAACTAATGATAAAATTACATTAATTATAACATTACTAATAATTAGTAAACATTATAAATCATAATGTTATTGTCTTTTAACAGTAAAATATCTATTAACTAAAGATTAATTAACTATAAATTTACCATTTATTAGAGATGGATATTATAAAGTGTTACCCAGGCACCAGCAATTACACTTCACATAGAAAATCTGAACACAGCAAAACCTGAAATGTGACTCCAAAATAACCTCTATATATTGGCGCCCGCTCTACCAACTGAGCTATCCGGGCGCACACAAACACTATTTATGTTCAGACAATTAACAAACACTAGAACATAAATGATGATAACAAATCTCAGCCAGGCTTTTGTCATGTATCCAAGTAGTTCGGACTAAAAGCTACAAATAGCACTTCTGACACACTTGACTGCCAGCAACTGCAGACCCACAGCAATACCTTTTAAGTACTTACGCTCTTTTCTTTGGCATCTCTGTAGTCTACACTCCATCACACACCACCAATCTATATGGACATTAGCCAGACTTGGCAAATATAAACACGAGCAGTTTGAATATCCAAGAAGCCAGACAGCATCTATAACAGGTTGGTACTTCTTAACCTTAGGAAGACACACTCCTATTACTTCCCTAAAGTTTAAAGATGGAAGGCAAGACGCCTTCGATAGACGATATATATATATATATATATATATATATATATATATATATATATATATATATATATATATATATATAGATATATATATATATATATATATATATATATATATATATATATATATATATATAGTCATTCAGAATATATGACAAGTTCATGATCAAAATTAAAGTGTGGAGGAATAAACGTGCAACCAGAGAGAAATATTGAGTCTGGTGGGAACAACCTGGTGGGAACAACCAAGCTTTCAGTGTCAAACACAAATACTCAAAGTACAACATGAACATTGCCAGTCATAGAATTATAATTTTGTGCACCATTGCCTGAAACATAGAAAGACTTCAACTGCTTTGTAGACTCAGTAAATAAACATTAAACAGCTTGTTGACCTCGGGATAATCTGGCTGACTGAACAGAGCTATTCAAACGCCTGTGTTAATTCTAGTGATGAAAAAACAATATATTGTTGAATAGCTGCCAGATGCTCTGCGCCATATGGAATATTTTTCAAGAGTGCTGCAGGGGCAAGCATAGGTGAACAGCAGTATCAGTTAGCCTAATACAACTTCACCTGGGGCTTAAATGATCACATGAACTCTGAGAGGTGGCTACAAAACACGCCAATCCTGAGATGGTGCACTCAGTGATGCTTCTGTACACTCTCTGATCAAAGCAGCAATCAAATCCTGTACAATCTTGTAGTGTCCAGTCTTGTAGAAGGCATTATATAGTGTGCAATCACCATAAAGTACCCACGCCAGTTAACTAAATTACCACAAGTGTTGGCATAGCAACAAATGTGGAAATTATCAGCCCGGTTATCTCTGACCAATCAGAGTTAAACTGCACACTGTATCATAGTTTACGATAAGAATCAGACTTTGGGGCATGAAAGCAGCACACAGACCAATAACACTGCATCTTGTCTTGTAAACAGTAACAACAGTCTTTCACATCACAGCCTGAATACGTTTTATTTTAAGATCTCAGGTTTGCTCCCCCCCGACAAAGCAAAAATTTAACATGCACCACCCTCAGACATGTGCCCCGATCTAGAATCTTAGAATCTGCAGGGATTCTAAAAATATTACACTTGGAGATGAATATTTAAAAGCTGTGGACATCTTAGTTATCCTCTGCTTCTGTTCTACCGAGCTGCACCTAAAACGTCCCATAGCGAAGGTTCAAACTGTATGTATAGCCTTATCATTACACTGCAAAAATTGTTGTTAGGAGCATTAAGCCAGACATGGGCTATTGCAACTGGGAAAGTACTTCGTCAAATGAATACCGAACTTAGAAACCTCAAGAGGGAAATGTAACAGTTTCTTTTATAATCAGCTGTGGGGAGGATAATCACCTTAATGGGAGGTAGGCCTGTGTGGGCTAAAAGATGAATGTGAAAGAGCAGGCACAGGTAATTGCTGGTCCTCTAAGGCAGAGGGAGACAGGCTACATGAGCAGCAACAATATAGTTAGTTTCGCTTTTGACCGAGTTGTTAATGTTGTGATAACTTTCTGTTTTGCCTGCTGAAGCCCGACTGTTTGATCGCCAATGATGTCTATGAATCAAAATTAAATGCACATTAAAAAACATGTTTGGTGTTTGATATCTTGCCTGGTATCAAATTTAGCCCGCCCTGCATTTCTTGGGTATAAATGAAAAATTAATTTGTATTTTAACTATTTTACCATCTTATTAACCTGTGCTATATTAACGCCTCCCTCATGAGTGATGTAGCCTATTTCATCTTTTTATTATTGCTTGTTACTGCTTTGCATGGTTGAACGGTGAGCACCATTGATTTTCCAGCTATTTGACTGGTAAAACATAATGTACAGAAGACTGCTCTACCAGTGTAATTTGCTAAGTGCCAACTGCCTCTTAGTTAAGTTTAATTCAGAAGTGAAAATGATTAGTTGGCTTATCGTGGATACTGAACATAAGGAGAACAAACAAGAACAAAATAAACCCCTCTGCTGTGATCTCACTGTCCATTTGCTCCTATTATAACACTATAATGAGCAATAAAGATGCTATATGGCTGCTAAGAGCTTTAGCACTGTAGAAGATAAGATAAACAGAGGCTCATTTTGCCTCCATTAGCTTACAACTGATATACTTAACACACTGACTCGGTTCAGTCCTCTGTTAAAAATAATTCCTAATATTCATGCAGCTAGCATCATGATGCCCTTCACATTTTACTTAATTATTATAAAATACATACAATGAAAAAGCAAATAGATCCTCACTTCTTTGCAGCAGATGCAGAATCACAAAAATGAGCTGAGCACGTGAGTGTACAAGTGCGAAATGTCCAGCACTTTCAAACTGCCTCAAGGACTGGCTCATATAAAGGGGGAGGGCCTGGCAAACATACACCATCTCTGCAGCAATTTCAAGGGCAAATGGGATTTGTAGTTTTCAATCTGTTTACCTGCCCTGGGAAGCTTGCCAACATTTCATATACTACAGTCCCCATACTGTTCCTCACATGCCACAGAGGCAGCTCAGGTTCTCCACTCCAAAATTATGATTAGTCGGTTAAAGTAACTTAAAGTGCTCATATTACGCCGATTTTCAGGTGCGAGGAGATGGCTCGGGTCAGTGTTGCTTGGCTGTGTTTTAATGCTTGCATGGCTTCTTATACTAAATGGGGATACTGTTGATGTGTAACTGTGCTAATGTCTTGCTGCTTCCTGTAGCTCTGCATGGCTTACTGAGATTATATTTGTTGCTCTAGTTGTCTGTATGGTGTCTTCTTGACTTCTGTCTGTATAGTTTAACCTGTACTAATGTCATGCTGTTTGCTGTTGTTCTGGTCTAAAATCATCTGGCCAAAGGGCTACAGTTGAAAATTAGCCGGCTGGCTAACACTGGCACATTTACAGAAATGTTGATTAATGTGTGTTGTCCTTTATAAAATAAAGAATAATAATAAGAATGTTTTACGGGTATTATTTTCTCAGCAGACACTTTTGAGGTTTTACTGGTACAGGGTAGTCTCCCACATTCCCTTCTTCACATTAAAAAACAATCCATTTTGTGTCACTGCACCTGAGGGAACGTTAGCTAGCTAACAGTGGCAAAATACGCTCGTCTCTCCCTGATGTGTTGAGATTGGCTTGGCGATCTTCAAACTAAACTGAAATTATTCATTCTAAATTGGTATTAAAAACTACTAGCATTGTAAATGAACAACAAATGTAATTTTTAATTTAATCTAACCATTTGGCAGTACCTCCACGGCCCACTAGTAGGCGCTCTGAAGCCCACCAGTGGTTGAGAATAGCTGCTCTAAGGCACCCATGCAGTCTGTAAGTCTGAGATATCTATCTATCTATATATCTATATATCTATATATCTATATCTATATCTATATATATATATATATCTATATATATATATATATATATCTATATATATATATATATCTATATATATATCTATATATATATATATATCTATATATATATATCTATATCTATATATATATCTATATATATATATATCTATATCTATATATATCTATATATATCTATATATATATATATATATATATATATATATCTATCTATATATCTATATCTATATATATCTATATATCTATATCTATATATATCTATATATATCTATATATATATATATCTATATATATCTATATATATATATATATCTATATATATCTATATATATATATATCTATATATATATATATATATATCTATATATATATCTCTATATATATATCTCTATATATATATATATATATATATATATATATATATATATATATATATATAACAGACTGACAGAAGTGTGCAGCTATTACGAGTGCTGCTCATTTTATGGTTGACTACACTGTTTTTGTAATAAATACATTTTCCTGTTGACTGAAGTGAAGATTTCAAGAGCACTGAAGATAAATTGCTGAATAGTTAGATAACACGCTAGGCAGTCCCTGAGAATGTTCCTCGTTCCTCAAAAGCTCAGAAAAACAGAACACGTCCAACTCGAAAAACTCTTGAAAACTTAAGAGGCTTTAAAGCTGTGGTAGGCATTTTTATTTTTGGCATCATTGAGCCAGAGAGAAAAATAGACTCCTGCACCTCCTTATTCAGGCTTCAGAAAATCTAGCCATCACGGGAGACTTTGGTCAATCAAAGGTCATTTCAGAGAGAAATAGAGTGCATTCCTTTTGGCTGTTGTGCGTATGCATGGTCTGTGCGACAAAGAGAAGAGGGAGAACTGCAGGAAGAGGTCTCGCTCTACTTCTAATTCTGGCGTTTTTTTTCTTTCTACCCACTGCAGTTTTAAGACGATGCTGGTTGAGTACTATGAACAAAGAAGTAAATTAGACAAACTATATAACAATTGTTGGACAGTTCTGTAAACATCATAATTAATATGCAAAGTGGTTTTACAGATCCAAATCACATCCTCTTGAGGTTAAGGTTCGGCACTGTAAAAAGTACTGACACATCAGGGCCTTAAAGTACAAGGCTGTTAAATTGGACGATGGCATCTTTGGGATTTTGTAAAAAGGCCACAAAGGGTTTTGTATAAGATCTGCTGGTCTTTCTCAGAAAAGTCTATCAAAGAAAGACCCCAATGTAAAGAGCATCAAACTATTAAATTAAATAGTAAAGGTCAGGAAATGGCAGATGAAGTTAAACTTTCTTGTATAAGAAAATGACAAAGCATGTGGCAGTGTTTGATGAAAGCTGGAACACTCCAGAACATGGGGCCTGGTCTTTAGCGTGCAACAATATGACAAGAAAAAATGATGAGGCTAAAATCTTTAAATGAGAAAGAACATTTAGAGAGAACCTCATAACAATATTGATGTAATATCAATGATGTTGAAAGATGGCTTTGAAAATCACTACTTCCTCCCCTACAGTAGTCTTCTATTTAGTAGAGTAAATGATGATGGCAGTGATTCTCACATGAATATGAAATATTCCATAACCTAATGATAGTGCAGTAAAAGCAAATTTGAATGTTTCAAACTAACAGCAACCACTAGAACAAAAAAGGTATACACCTACAATAGGCACATTTTGACTAAGGCAGAATCAAATTTTACCAGCATTTTAAGCTGAAAATGTCCACAAAAGTGAGAACAAAAAGTCAAGCATAGTTGTTTGATTTCAATAAACATTGGAAAAGACAAGTAAGAAATATACTACAAAGCAATAATGCAGATGTTTTGTTATTTTGATGCTTTAGAAAAAACACGACAGGCTGGTTTGTTTAACAAAAAAGAGACTTGAAAATATGATCTACTGTTGACTGTATCCTTCATAGGAGAGCACACCTGTACACAAGGTTCTACAACAGCTCAATTGACTTGACAATGCATCTTCTCTTTTCACATGATACCACTTTCAGAAAAAGAGTTCTCATATCAACACCAGGCTCTACACACACACACACACACACACACACACACACACACACACACACACACACACACACACAGGGACAGTAGCAGCATTATGAATCAAGGTCATGCAGTGTCAAATAAAGCCTTCAAATTACAATTCTTTCACATTATGTTACCTATCATCGTTCGGATGTTCAATGCATTTGAGGACCTACCTAGTGTAGCTACTTAGGGACGGCTCTGTATCGACTGCCTCCATATTGAGAGGAACCAGCCGAGGTGGTTCGAGCATTCACTGAGAATGCACCCTGAGCACCCTTAACCAAGATTTCATAACGTGCTGTCGCTGAACATGTACAGATGTTTGTGTTGCTCTTCAATTCAGATGAGCTGAAACCAATCATTGTGGTTTCCTGAAGGTGCAATGATGAAAATGCTCTCTGATGTGCTGAAACAATAAATCAACATTTCCTGTTATGAGACAACTTAAACGTTTTTTCTGTCCCAACAGGAAGTATGGGTAGAAATATGGTTTGCTAAAAACAGAATTTGAATACTTTATTTTAATTGTTCAACTTGAATAATTGCATTGAACAATTTCATTTGAAATGTAATGTATTAGTTTGAACTAAATTACAATAAATTTAAAACTGAATGTAATTATGAAACACATTTTTGTTGGTTTGTCTGAAATTTGAATTTGATCCTCACTGAAAATTCAACTCTATATACTTTCACATTCAGTTCTCACATTTCAAATTTAGTTATTGCAATTAAATTTCAGTTTAGTGAGAAACACATTTGGTCATTGGGGAAGAACAAATGAGTGCAGATTCAATGATATCCGGTCGTTTATCAGATCACAAATGAGAAATGAATTAGCTAGCTAATGCACCACGCGGCCCCTCCGCCTGAGACTACTTCACTAGAAGGGGAAAGCGGGCAGAAGCTCCAGAGATGGACCTTCAATAACCCAGTGCCCGGCTGGTGGGGTCTAACGGCAGCAACAGCAGGGTCACTGGAAACGTTCTCTTAGAGGATGGATTAGAAGCTAGCGGTTTGTGTGCGAATAGTTAATTTATCAGTTCATGTGGTGTTATGTCTGATAGTGATTATGACAGGAATGATTAAATAAGAGCTTGGGTTGTCACTATACTTGAGAGGTAGTGGAGAGTGCACTTGGCTCATGTGAGGTCAGTAGTCAGTCACGTGAGGAAGTGGATGATGACCACGTCATAAGCTAGTCAGCGACCTGCTGATTGTCCATGTGGTGTAAGATGGTGTGTTTAATGTTCAAGGAGAGTAGCCGTGATCCCAGTAAATTAAAATGGCATTGTGTATAAAAGAGTCACTGTGCTCCCACAAAAGATTACAATTGTCAATAAAAACAGCACCGTGCTCCCGGAACACAGTGGACAGCCATGTTTGGAGGCTCAGAAGCCTGGAGAAACACCCCATCCAGCAGCATGGGCGCCGGTCCGGAAATGAAGGTTCACACTCTGGACTCATTAAGAATGTCAAAGAGCTGGATAAAATCATGTTTTTAAATGTCTGACTGTTGCTGCGGAATATCATTTGTACCCACAACTACTAATGCGTTCAACAAGGGGTTTGCTTCTAATACGTCACAAATTTATACTGTTGACGGGATGACGGGGAAACAGAGAGCTGTAGAGGATCGTGTTTTTACATTCCTTATGATGGAGTTCCCGATGATGACGTAGGACTGACGATTGGCATGTGGATGTTTTCAGCACCTATTTCACCGATATAACCCGCCGATTTTAGTTTGTCTAAATACGCTCTCATTTCTGCCAAGATCTAACATTGACAAGAGTGAAAACAGAGTAAAGACTGTTGTGCATATTCAGTTAAGGGACAGACAATACACCTAGAATAAGTTGATAAAAACATACAAGCTGCCTTTTCACCATTTACTGTGTCGTGATCGAATGTGACAACAATCTGTGTTGAGCTAAATGTTTTCTTTTGAGTCTTTGCCACAACAATTGTTGAAAAGGTAGCTATACATACATGGGTTGTTGTCAGCATTCTGCACCATTACAACAATCATTGCTCACTTTACAGATATTGTGTAATGGAAATATTACCTCCAAAGCATTATGTCCACATCCAGTCTGTGCAAAATCCAAAGTCAACGCTGCTACGTATGTGCTTTGGTGCTCGCAAATCAGTTCTGTGTACAGTTACTACTGCAGACACAATCCATGCCATGCAACCATGATACTGCCAGGGACTTACTGGGCATTGGTTGAGTCCATACTGTACTCCTCTTGATACCTGGGTGCAGCACACATGGACACAGATAGGCATAGGTTTAGTAGAGAGTGGGGTTGAGAAAGCAGGAAAGGGAAGAAAAGAGCAAGAAAAGGATGCCACTCGGGACACCACTGAAATTGATTTGCATTTACTTGCATATTGAGTCAAAATGCAACCATTTTATAACCTTGTAGGGGAATCTGAACACTGTTTGTGCAGCAAGAAGATCCAAGATGGGATCTGATACCATGTTAGCTTGTTGATGTTCCTTTTGGAATATCAGTAAAAACTAGAACATGTAAAATACTGGTTACATCAGACCCCTCAGCTGCTTCTTACTGCACAGTTGAAGCCTACTGTTAAGACCGTTCCCCCAAGGTTTCATGGAGTCACCTTCAGACTCCACATACAAATAACATTTACAGTGGTAATTGACTGCATCCGAGCTCGATGGGAATTACAAAATGTATTTCGGAACTATTACATGCAAGGCAAACACTACACATCAAGTTAATTAAAAACGATGCTTCAGCTGACTAAAGAACAGATGGGACACTTAATGCAAACCACAGGGGATCAGTGGTCACACCCTCGTGGTCAATCTCTTTGGTTAGGATGACCATGGAGAAAAGAGAGGTGTGTTAACACTGAGGGAACTGACAGACAGAGAGACATACCCAGATATTGATTTTAATGACCGACACATGGACAATTGTAATGGACAAGGGGTCAAAGGTTAACATAAACTGACTTTTAGTATTTTATGTACAGTATTGTATGTAGTTTCTTAATAGTGCACAAATTAATTTCAAAGTTGCAAGTCAAATGTCTGCTGCAACAGAAAACAAAGTTTCTCTTACAGAAATACATAGAAAGCATTGAATAAGATACATGAGAGGAACAGACAGCGCTTTGGTACAAATCTTTCTTGTTTTGTGCACTATCCTCCAGAAAATGTCTCATATCATACTATGTATTGTAATAATTCAGTCCTAATACAGGTTATTGGATGATACATTTAGACAAGTATCACAGCCCATTTCATTGCAAATATGTTATGCCATTCACAAATTGTGGGTTGGTTTGTCTTTGACATTCATTACAATGATATATACCCAAGTTGAAAATGCCATAAACAGGGTTTTATAATTAGTTGCTATTAAGTTTAGGTCTGGGATTATTCAAACTAAACTCACCATTCATTGAGGTGCATTATATGATTGAATAGTAGATTGAACTCTCACTCCATTTTGATCCCACAATCAATCAATCAATCTATCTATCTATCTATCTATCTATCTATCTATCTATCTATCTATCTATAGTATGAGCAAGACCATATACAAATGCAAACTACATATGTCCCAAATTAACTTTAACTTTTCATTGCATTTACTGTATAGACAATTACTTTTAATACATTCAGAAATATTATTTGCATAACCCCCTACAGTTCAGTTTGTCTTTTGTGTAATAAGTGAAACATATTACTGGGTACATTGAGTATATGCACCAAAGCTTAAAAACACAGTAAACTGAATTATTAAATTGAGTTAGTATTATGTCTGAAGGTTGTTGTACTGTTCTTGCAATTCAAAAATATGTGTAAGTAAACTGTAAGTCTAGTGAGAAAGGTCCAGTCCAACATGTGTCTAAAAATATCAATTTCAGCAGAGGTGGATGGGTAAAAATGTAATGTCCCTTTGAAGCCTGTAAATGATAAATGCCTGTCTGCTGGTCAAAAGTGTAGGAGGAAAGCTGAAGGAATTGGTGTGTTGTGAAAAGGTCTAATTTGGCAGTTGAGGCTGTTTAGTTGAAAAGTTTTTCACAAAACAAGAAACATCATCATCCCATTTAAGCCTTTCTAAAAAAGACTAATGGAGTGACCATTATACCCAGGAAGTAGTAGGTTACAAGGGAGGACCTGAACCATTCCAGTAATTCATTTAGAACCATTTGCCAACTCAACAACAGAGCACAGTCGATTATTGCGGTCCCAAGGTAGCAATGGCATCGTCAGCTGTGGGATTTCACTACAGTGTAAAGGCTTTTAGTGGAACTTTGACAAAAGATTAATGTCCACTATGCTCATTCAGCTTTAACTTTCTAGTAATGCAAAAATAGAAGTGAAGATGGTTTAAAAAATGCTCAATGTTAAGAAACTAATTATTACCTGAAGTGTGTCATTCATTACATCTGTAAGTGACCTTAAATTCACTGAAAATCATTTCTATGTAGGTTTTAGCTATCAAATTGCACATGTTTAAAAGCCAGATTCAATTCAATTTTTTTTATTCTAGACCTGTAGTGCATAAAAGATGGATTGCCAGCGGAGTTCAACTGCTTACAAACTGTACAGTATGTGTTAGAGCACCATTGATTTTCCAGCTATTTGACTGGTAAAACATAATGTACAGAAGACTGCTCAACCAGTGTAATTTGCTAAGTGCCAACTGCCTCTTAGTTAAGTTTAATTCAGAAGTGAAAGAGCAATTTGAAAATGATTAGTTGGCTTATCGTGGATACTGAACATAAGGAGAACAAACAAGAACAAAATAAACCCCTCTGCTGTGATCTCACTGTCCATTTGCTCCTATTATAACACTATAATGAGCAATAAAGATGCTATATGGCTGCTAAGAGCTTTAGCACTGTAGAAGATAAGATAAACAGAGGCTCATTTTGCCTCCATTAGCTTACAACTGATATACTTAACACATTGACTCGGTTCAGTCCTCTGTTAAAAATAATTCCTAATA
The DNA here is from genome assembly GCA_023631565.1 of Gymnocephalus cernua. Classification (NCBI taxonomy): domain Eukaryota; kingdom Metazoa; phylum Chordata; class Actinopteri; order Perciformes; family Percidae; genus Gymnocephalus; species Gymnocephalus cernua. Next base: position 9,447,687 of record CM042425.1, on the reverse strand, counting down.
TTCATGCAGCTAGCATCATGATGCCCTTCACATTTTACTTAATTATTATAAAATACATACAATGAAAAAGCAAATAGATCCTCACTTCTTTGCAGCAGATGCAGAATCACAAAAATGAGCTGAGCACGTGAGTGTACAAGTGCGAAATGACCAGCACTTTCAAACTGCCTCAAGGACTGGCTCATATAAAGGGGGAGGGCCTGGCAAACATACACCATCTCTGCAGCAATTTCAAGGGCAAATGGGATTTGTAGTTTTCAATCTGTTTACCTGCCTTGGGAAGCTTGCCAACATTTCATATACTACAGTCCCCATACTGTTCCTCACATGCCACAGAGGCAGCTCAGGTTCTCCACTCCAAAATTATGATTAGTCGGTTAAAGTAACTTAAAGTGCTCATATTACGCCGATTTTCAGGTTCATAATTGTATTTAGAGGTTATATCAGAATAGGTTTACATGGTTTTCAAAAAACACCATATTTTTGTTGTACTGCACATTGTTGCAGCTCCTCTTTTCACCCTGTGTGTTGAGCTCTCTGTTTTAGCTACAGAGTGAGACATCTCACTTCTGTTCCATCTGTTGGGAGTCGCACATGCACAGTAGCTAGGTCAGCACTGCTAGCTAGTCAGTTGCAGAGTATGACGGCGTGCCACGCTAGCAGCTAGGCGAACATTATAATGTGTGTGTTACAAAGTGATGCACGGAAGTAAAGGCTGGACTACAATAGAGCTGTTTGGAGCAGTTTGTGAACAGTGTTTTCTGTTGGAGATGGTAAGTCCCTTTGGGGTGGACTTTGGGCTTTTTCACTTTGTAAACCTATAACGTGCAAAAAAAAGATATATAACACAACAAAGGAAAGGGGAAAAGCCAAAAAGCATAATATGAGCACTTTAAGAAGGAAATCTAACAGCAGCATTCCTATCACATACAACAAGAACAAGACTACAACAAAACAAGATCCTGACCTGTAGCTTAATTATCTGGCCATAACCTTTTTTCTTTTTTTAACCTTTTACCTATTATATCATTCTCACAAACTATGCCCTTTTACTGTAGACTGTCCAGCAGGTGTCCATTGAAATCTTATAATAGAACACCTCACACACTAAACCTCAGTTCTGCAGGTTTATTAAACTGCAGGTAACCATAGCAACAGTACCCTTGTATGTCACTAACTACAGATGTACTGTAAAAGATTAATAGTTTTGTGGCTATACTGGAATTTTTTTTTTTATAAATTATGTTATTTGTCATGTATTAAATTTACTGCATGGGCCGCAAGCACAATCTCTCTCTGGTTGTTTTGTGTTGCTTATAACTTGCAAAGCATAGCAACCAGGGCACTCATTATTTTCAAGCTGCGAAATCGTCGGACTGCGGAGAGATTTCATCCTTAACGAACAATGATGATGGACATGTAAATTACCCCAAGGACCACATTAAAACCCCTCATTAAACCCTGGGTACTCGAATCAAAATGAAAGCGTAATTGTGCCGTGAAAGCAGGGCGCTATAAATAAACAAAGACAAAAAGGGTGGAAGACACATACTTGAGTCTGTGCAATAAAGAATGATGTACAATCATTTACAACCACAGTACAATTGGGCAGCAATGGATTCGCAAAGAATGGGAATAAGTTATCAGCTGGAAAACGGATTGAAAAACAGAAACTTAAGGCCAGCATGCAACTATGAAGGGAATATAATAATTGAGAATGAAAACAAGCAGAGGACAAGCGGTTTGCAAAAATTGATTACATTGATATAGAATAGGGGTATGACTAGATACTATAGTATAGTATTAATGTATGTTGTATGTCATGTCTGTGTCTTCTGAATGGACCTTGAGTCTGGCAATAAAGTTGATGATGATAAAAAAGGCGTGAGTAGAGGAAAACTGGACCTAAAGACAAAAGTAGTCATTGGTGCTCAGAAGAATGCACAATCAAACTGAGTTAAGGGTTTTCATAAAATCTGTCTGGAAGCTAAACTTACTATATAAACATTGTCTTTGAGGTATCAAAAATTAGGTTTCAGTGGACTCCAGTTATGGTTCCCATATGCACAGTTCAACTGCTATCTTATTTGTCAAAATATTCTAAAGTTACCAGTGATAATATGACAAGAAATGTCCTTAAATATGACCATCTCCCTGAGGAGAAATTACAGAGATTATCTTGATTCTTCCTAAAAACCTACACAAATCCATTCTTCTGCTTTATCTAGTGGCTCCCTGTCTAAATCACATATCATGTATCCATTATAGTTTGGCTTCATATCCTGCAGATTACCTTTCCTGCGTGATGATCCCTCTGTGTCACAGCTTTTTCTGTTTAACTGTCAATTAAGAAAAAATGCATCAAAAGAAAAATAAATTAATGAATTCATCAATCCGTCAAAGCATCAATCAAACAGTGGACAACATGAATGGCAAATATCAAAGTCTACCGTGTAGCTTTGATATTGAAGAGGCGCTGCTGACTGTACAAGCCTTAACAGCAAAAAATAAATAAATATATATATTGAATTATTACAACTTGATAAAAAGCTCTGCAGAAGGATTGTGTTGATGAAATGTCAGCAAATGATAGAAAGTATATGCTGCATATCAGTCAATCAAAAGTCCTGCTTCAAGTTGCTACTCTGTCGGCCTACAGTATATCCACTAAAATATGCAAATCATCCTGTGTAATATACTGGTGAAGCCTCAATGAGAATATGACTAACAGCTCCCACTGCGCTCTGAAGATACTTGCACACCAACAGACCAAACCAGTTGTCCATTTTACAAACTGATTTTTCACGGAAAGGCAATGTGGTGACAAAACTGCATGAAACCAAAATAAATCTGCGTAAGACTATTTGTTTTGACCACAACCACAAAAAGATGGTCAATCCCCCTGTTATTGAATATCCTCCACATCTCCTATAGTCTCTTTACTCGCTACAGTATTTATACGTCAATATCATTGTAAATACAAAAACAAAAAGGGGAGGCCTAGGTGCTGTAAATTATGCAGAAATAGAGAAATTCTTTATAAACCCTGTTGTACAATGGACCAGATTATTGATTCTCTCACTCCTCCCTCCACATCCTCTCATTCTCGAGCCAGCGAGACACAAATCCCACGGTGATCACATTTCACAACCTATAAAGCTCTCCGATTACTGACAACATCCTGTCAGCCTGCAGGGGTCATCCAGTTCTGTGTGGAAATAAAATAACAAGTTTTGTCATTTCTAAAAGAGTAAAGTACTAGACAGGAGGACGATCAAACATTTATCCATTCATTTAGGGAATTGTTGCCAAGAGTGGCAACCTAACCATACTAAATGGTTGACAGTGGTCCAAGTCTTGTTGCCCAGGGCAACTGATGCAATAGGTTTTACACCCTCACCCATTTGCAGATATTGTGTATTAGATCCCCATACAAACAGTCTGGCATTGCAATATAGCCACTTGTCAATATTGTTCAACTTCTCAAAACTGATTGACAGCCAATCTCTTCTTCTTTCAGCCTGTTTAGAGCAGTTGTCTGCTGACTCACTGGCTTTTGTAGGACTAAGACTTTGATCGCTCTGACAGATCTGCAATCATCACTACTATCACCTACAATACACCAGCAACACCACCAGCTTCATCATCTCCATCAGCACATGAAGTGCCGATGGGCCATTGCTTCATGTCACTGCTGTCAGCTTCATCACCATCACTTTCATTAGTGTCAGTATCATCCCGTTTCCATAACTCTTGTCTAAACTCTTGCTAGTTTTTGATAGCAGTGATGGTCAGCTGCCCCTGTCTTCATCATCACTGTGATCACATCCATCATTGCGATGATTGGTAGGATTTAGTGTTTTGTTATCTTCTCCATTATCATGCTCATCAGTCCTCATCATTTTTCGCATCCAGCTGAACATCCACAGTATTTGCAATTATTGTGTTATGAAAACACAGAAGAGATTGCTCCGAGCTGTGCTGTCATCTCGAACATGTGATAATTACAATCAAAAACATCACAAAGTTTTATAAGGATGAACAACATTTGAGAAGTGCCAACTTTTGCATACTTAAAAAAAGGTGCTGGAGAGTTCAAATTGGGTGAAATGGTACAATATATTTTAATCGTTTGACAACACTAATTCATATTTAAAGAGACGTCACAGAATAGAGCTTCATACGGTAGTTATGATGAAGTGATAAACCCTGATAGTTTGCCAGATTACTTTACTGCATTTTGCTCCAAATACAATCGTATCCATCTTTGATAACACTGACATTATGTATGGAATAAATGTTTTTTTCCAATGCCACTGTTGTTGTCAAACAGATGCATTACACAATACATGCTACTGCATTATAGATCCCACATTCCGGATCACAATCATACGCAAAAATGTCAATGCCCTCAAATAAATATTGACACAAAAAATGTGTGCTGTAAATAGCATACCAGCATATTGGCTGTGCGGTGGTGTCTGAAACACTGCCAAACAAGCACAATCTTTCAGTTTGCGGCCAAACCAACCATACAGTAATTTGCAGATAAGAGTACCAATCTGAGATTTAATGGTCTCAGATCTCAAGTTCTTTTATCGCCCTAATAGGTAAAAAAAAACACATTTAGTCTCCCTCAGTCTTACTGGTTGAGCCCATCCCACACAAACCCTAATCTAATTTGTCTACCAAATGGTAGGCAAGTGTCCTGATGGTGGAAGCCTGCATGCAGATTCTGTTGAGTGGTGCAGGCATGTGCTGAAATATAACATGTAGTCTTTTTGAAGGTATGCCAACATAATCTCCAGTGGTTTGCATTAGTATTTCATCTATCAATCTGGTTGCATTATGTCAAAAATAACTTCAGCTTTTGAATGCAGTGGCATTATAACATTTTCCCCACTCTATAAAAAAAAATATCGGGATTCATAAAATTGTAATGGGAATGCAGTATCCACTGAATTATGTAATCACTATATACTGCAGCTATTAAATGAATCCAAGTGATGCTGAGAGGAAAATGATTGACGGCAGAAGTGTTGCAATCATTCAGCATTGGATGCATTTACCATTAATGGGGAAAATATAGCGTATAGCCTACCACCCGTAACGATTACACATTCCTACGAATTACAGTGGGGAATATCAATTAACGGGTAAACCGATTTAATGGTAATGGGATATTGATCATGGCGCAACTTTTGCCTCTAAGGATAAAGCGAGCTAAGTTATTAGGAAGACTTTATGCACCATGCGCGCGCAGCATCATGTTATTTCGCGAAAAGCTGCATGTGTGCAAGCGAGCTGCATTCAGAAACATGCGACTCTGGTGCGGATCTGCGACAGCTACCTTTGGCCAGCATCGCTCCCGAAAGAGCCCATGGTCCGGAGAGGGCTGGAGGGGTTGACCCAGGTGGGCTCTGGAGTTTTCTGCGCCTCGGTCTTCACGTCTGGGTCGATCTCGGAGGGAGAGGGCGTCAGTTTAGCGCCTGCCATGGCTGTGTCTCCCCCGAGCGTTACTTCCAACAGAGAGCGGTAAATATGTGTTCTCCTCCTGGTGTCAGAACAAGGCTCACACTCCGCCGGAAAACCGCATCCCCTTCTCACTGGTGTTGCACGAAGGCGGAGGGAGAGCGTCTCCCTCCTTGCCGCATCACGGGTTCCTCAGACACACTGAGGGGAGCATCAGCCAGTCTTCTGCTAATCGAGCGCTCCTCCATCCCTGATGGAGATGTGAGGTCCCGGTGCGTCTACGAGATTCACACGTCGTCACGATGTAACGTAAACCGTCCGCACAGCTAAACCAACGGGCACCCCGACGGGTTACATAACCTGATAACTCACCCGAGACTCCTTTTTGATGTGACAAACGTGCCACTCATTCACCTTCATCATGCCCATCAGTGAATGGCCTAGTCTTCATTTCTATTACCATTTTGAATAAAGCACATTTATCATTCTAATAATTCAAAGGGTGCTGAATTTAAGATGGAATGTCAATCAAGTTGTCCTCACTATCGAGAGATCTTCATTATTCAGCTCCTTTCAGCTATTGTTATCGTTTTGACACACACCAATCCCCAGAATAATGCCATGCCACAGACAAATGAGCAGGTGGCCTAGATAAACGCTCCATGGTGTGATCATGCTCGTTTGCATGGAAACACATTGTGACACCTACAGTAGAGTATAGGCTACAACCTACAAGCCAGGGAGTTAATAAGCTCCCCCCCAAATCAATTCAATTCAACATGTAAAAATGTGTTTTAAGCTGATCTAGTTTGCCAGTGTGAATTTGATTCTGTTCTTTCACAGCCTGTGGGCCACAAGAGCCAGCACAAAATCTTTACATTTGAAAGCCAAATAAAGTGTCCTTCTTGTTTCACTAATTCATAGTTACAGAGGGCTGGAGCACCGCACAGAATACATAAAGCAGAGGGTGGGGAAATACGCTGTACAGGCTGCCAGTCTACTGTCAGTCAGTTAAACGTGTTTTGTTGTTTTCTAATCCATCTGACTTGCATGTGTTTGGAATGTGGAAGAAACTGGAGCACCTTAATGACACATGCAAACGGGCGAGAAGATTACACAGATTGGACCGTGAAACAATACCTCCCAACTGGGACGTTACAGTTTAACTGGGGCACTGTACCTCCCAGGTTTGCTTTCATAAGCCGCCAATAGTGCACACGTTTAAGAACTTCAACATACATCCTGTGTTCAACTTGTGAGGGGTCTTTGACAGTAGGCTTGTGGGTGATTTTCACATTAAGCAACCAGGAAGCTGGTTGTACAACAGGTCAGGTGTACAAGACAGAAGACAATGCATGTCTGATACGGTTTCAGACATGCAGAACAGCTATTTGTAAAGTCGGTTCATATTTCTCATCTCCTGTTCGTGATCATGAGCTGAACTCTTATTAGTAATGCATTTGGGAAACGCATAATACAATCCACATTCACTGTACATGGTATTTTGAGTTCAGCCTTCAGGAAACACATTCAATTCTCTGTTGAGAGCAGCCTTGGGATTAGAGTGGTGGGCCTGTGAAGAGAGGGTTGCATATTTAATCCTCAATGGGATAGATAAATTGGGGAGGTGAGAGGACAATTAGAGCTGGTATAAATATATACTTGAGCAATTCTTAACCCCAATTGTTCCAGTGGAGCAGCTTGGTGGTCGCTGGTATAAAACAGACTCTGCTTGTACTGATTAACCCCAAGTTGTTGTTGTGTGTAAGTATGCCTGTAAAGGCACTGGTGATATTTTTATGTGTATCTACCGAGTAACCTTCCTCTGTATGAATAATGGTAAGGGTATTCTCCACCTACACTCCAATTGCCAAACACACTTAAAACTGAAATGCATTTAATCGAAATGAAAATGTGCAGATCAATGAACCATGTGGTATGGCTGGGCAATTTGACCAAAATCTTCTTTCCCAATATACTGTGGGTCACTTCATATCTTGATTACGAGATTGTTTTTCAGTAATTCAATAAATAAATTGTCTTCATAAAATAACCGCATAGTAACGGCTATTTTTGTTTACTCCTGTGTGAATTAAATACTAGACAAATTACTGAGTATTTTCTCATTTTTATTAAGAACTTTAGTGCAAAATGAACTTAACGTGCAAGGATCAGACATAACGAGTCGTCCAAATGACATTAATATTCCTGTAATGCAGTACGGCTGCTGGTTTCTCAACATCGCGATAGAAAGGATATAGTAAAAATATATACGATAGGCATTTGTATATCGTTTGGACAATACATATTGTCATATCGCCCAGCCCTACAATGGTATTGTTTAATCATGTGAGATGTACCCATACGTTTGTGGGTGTGTAGACTGGTATCAGTTCAGTGCAAAGAAATCAAAGAAAATGAATGGATTGAGAAAGAAAGAGAACATGAGCCAGAAAATGATAGAGAAAAGGATGCAGACGAGTTCATCAGGAGCGGAAACCCGTGTAGAAGCACAGATTTGAGCACAGAGACACTTTGTGGTGAAGTAGAGAACTGCAGATTGTGTGAGTGATCTGTCAACAGCAGCAGGGCAAACACACTGTACAGGAGAAACAGGCATCAGCCAGTGCCGATGCTTAGTACTGTCAATCTAATGACATAGATGGCAGCATGGCCCTGGGTTTTATCTCCTGTGCGGTCGTACTAATGCAGCGCCCTTGAACAAGCTGCTCAACCCCTTTATATGCTTCAGGTACATCACAAAAGCAGCTGGAACCTGCTTCCCAACCAGGAGGAAAATAAGACAAATTACGCCCCAATGATGCAAAAAATAATAACCGTAGGAAACCTAATCTAAAGCATGAAACATGATTCAAATTTACATTTATTAAAGAATGGCTTGGTATTAGCTGCCAGTTTGCACTTCCTTGTGTCAGAGATGAATTTCAAATACAGTAGCATTCTAAGATTGGTTAATATTACTCATCTCCAGCTCGATAATATGATCATACAGGCGTTTTGGCCATGTGCTTACAGGACGCAGTTATTTCTAACGTTGCCACAGCTCTGTAATTATTGCAGCATGAAAGCCAATTAAGTGGCTTCAGATTCACAATAAATTCAGGCTGGATTTTAAGAGGGCAGCAAAATTCAGGGATATAATGCACGGAAAGAGAGCTGCAGAGAAGCTTTGCTGAGTACTGGTAGAGCATTCCACTCTGAAACGCTTGGCACATAAATTTGAGCAAATTCCAGATTCTGCAAGATGAGCCACTGAGATCAAAAAAGAGAACAGGGAAAAAAAGAAAACTAAGTTTTTGGTACAGAGCTGATAAGAGGGCTGGCTGTAACAAAGTGCCACTGCTGTCACGTTTAAAGTGGTACTGATGCAGAAAAATGCAGTTGAGGGCATTGCTTTAAAATATGTGATCATATTGTAGGATACAAAATGTATTACATAAAAGGAAACAACAAGATGTACTATTATCATTAATGGAATATGCATAGGTTTGATACCGAGAACATGAAAGTGGTACATTTCCTTTTTTGTGACTTTAAAGTGCTCATATTATGCTCATTTTCAGGTTCATAATTGTATTTAGAGGTTATATCAGAATAGGTTTATGTGATTTAATTTTCAAAAAACACCATATTTTTGTTGTACTGCACATTGCTGCAGCTCCTCTTTTCTCCCTGTGTGTTGAGCTCTCTGTTTTAGCTACAGAGTGAGGCATCAGACTTCTATTCCATCTTTGTTGGGAGTCGCACATGCACAGTAGCTAGATAAGCACTGCTAGCTAATCAGAAGCAGAGTATGAGGGAGTGCCACACTAGCAGCTAGGCGAGCATTAAAATGTGTTACAAAGTGACACACGTTTGTCAAAGAAGTAAAGGCTGGACTACAATAGAGCTGCTTGGAACAGTTTGTGAACAGTGTTTTCTCTGGAAGATGGTAACTCCCTTTGGGGTGGACTTTGGGCTTTTTCACTTTGGAAGCCTATTACATGCACAAAAAAGACATAATAAAGGAAAGGGAAAATGCCAAAAAGCACAATATGAGCACTTCAATTTGGGAGGCTCTACATTCTGCATGTGAGAACACACCAAAGCCATTGATGGGCCAGATATTTTAGGGAAGTATTGTGAGTAATCAGCTGCATCATCATTGGGAACCCATCAGCTTCATGCTGCAGATGGGCGTTGAGAGCTGTAATAATGCTTCCTCTGTCAAAACATATTAAGGCAGTGAGCTTGCACTGCTGTGGGCGAGCTGTCTGACTGTGCACAGCATAGCCAGAGAGAAGGAGGAAGTCTAGCCAATGCCACTGGCAGGCTTACACACTAGTGTTCACACGCACTCGAGCACCGCACACACAGGGATGCTTTTTCCAGTGCTGCTTTGCCTAAGGCTGTTTCGTGCAAAAAGTTAACTGGCCATTTACTGGTCACAACCTTATGTTCCCTGCCAAAATTGAAGATGTCTCAGGGAATGTTCACTTCTGTTCAAGGTTCATCCATTAAAAGAAAAAAGCAACCGTCTTCAAATTGCCTGTGGGGCCATTAAATCATTTCTTTCAATCTCTTATATATGTGCCCTGAAAAGATGAGAGTCCCTTTTAAAGCGTGAAGAAATACTACTTCAGCTTGTACAGAAACATGTGCAGCATTTACTCATGCTGTGCCTCCAAAAAAACTACTGAATATGACTGTTTGGGGTTTTAGGATACAATTACCATTTTCCTTTGAAAGTTCTTTGATAATATGTAGGCACTTTTATTATGCCAACACAAACAGGCCATGTTCAACAGTTTCATGAATAAAACAACCGCTCCCATTAGAAGCTGCACCAGAAACAGTGGTGGTGCCATCCTCATTTGCATAAAATAGGACAATCAGCTTTTATTTGCCAGCTCATATAGATGCACATTTAACAGCTGCAAAATGTCATAATTTAAGAGTAGCAACAGCATTTAATCTCTTCTTTAGTTATAAATCACAGCCCTGTATTGATCCTGCTACCTGAATGGTTGGAATAATGGCCTACTTACTCACAATGTCCCAAAAAGGCAGGGTGAGATAATCAGATCTGCTCACTTAGATCACATTCAATGTTTTTTTTGCTAAAACATTTTATCATTTACCTCAATCTTGTGTTGACAAGACGGTCTATTAGGCTAATGAATTTCAGTGTTACATTTAAATAAAAAAGGAAAAAAAAGAAGAAAATGTGTTGTGTGACTCCTGAATAATCTTCCACTTGACGCTGTAGGTCTCAGCAATCACTCACGGCACTGGAACGCCACTCTACGGGGCCGACAACCTCATCCAAATGCCTCCATCATCACAGCTGCCTATTGAAGTCTGACAAGCCAACTCTACCGATGCTAATTAAGTTGGCAACACGAAGCATGGGGGCTAAACCGCAAATGCGCCAGAGATTCCCAGGCACAATGATGCTATGGCCCAGATGAGAAACAAAATCTTGAAAGACATGTTATTTTTCCCTGAGCAGCCCTCCCATAATTCTCTCTTTGCAGCCTAGCCTTAATTGTCCATCCCATTTGAGCTATTCCTCTGAGACTCTGTGCATAGTCATTGTAATGTGGTTTCATATAAACACTTTACTAGAGATGCACGCTCATTTCTTTTCAGCTTAAGCACGCTTTGCTACTTTCGCTAATACCTCCACTGTGTTAAGGGGAAATACATTGGAGTGGAAATTGTCCAAAATGAGCTTTTCAGGAATGCAATGCTTCGGCTCTCCAGCACTTTCACTGTTTACTTGTTCACATTCCAGATCCTGCTCACTGGCTGCACAAATCCTTAGAGAAACTTACCCCCATACAATGGGACAAAACAGACAGAATGTGGACATGTTTGGGGCCTCTGCTTCACCGTGATAACGGCGTGCCAAAGACACACAGCTACTGTGCGGCTGATGAGAACAAGTTTAGCGGCCATCAAGTGTCGCCCACCCACACTGTGCTGATGGTGGTGACTAATGCCACCTATGGTCTAAATTGCGAGCCCTAGTTGCTAAGTGGAACTGTGTGTCACCAGTAGCACCTATCAGCCTTTCAAGTATGTGAGTTTTTAGTGAGATAACGTTGGGAAACTGGAGGGTCACAGCTCGTGACCATATGTCTCGTATGTCCAAGTTGTTTTTCTTCTTTTACCTGAGATGTTATGCCATGCAATTTGAAGTCCGAAGTCCATCATCACTCTGCATCATCTTGACCACAGGTTAACCTTTGCCTGACAGGTGCCATAATTTCAGTGCCCAAAGCAACTTTGTCTGAACCATTCCCATTATGGAGGAGTACCAGACACAACAATAAAGAGAAAGTAAAATCTCACTTGTTAAAGGAGATGCTCCCATGAGCAAACACTGGAATTCACATACAGTATGACTGGGCGATGTGTGAAATTATTATCACAACATTATATTTCTACAGTATTAAAATGTAGCACAATATAGCGTTTTGTATGTATACAAAAATCTAACTATCAAATGAATTGAGCAACTAAAGCAACTGTTCCACTGTTATGCGTTGCAAGATCTTTGTATGTAATAATAATAAAAAAACATTTTCTTAGTACATCTTGTTTGGAATCATTATTTTTTAGAAATTTGTGTAATGACAATAAAACACATTAGGCCAGGGATCTTCAACAGGGGGTCCGGGACCCCTGGGGGGTCCTCAGAGTCAATGCAGGGGGCCTCAAAATTATTGTTAATTTAAGTTTTTTTTAAAAATAACACGAATCCAACATATTATTAGCAAATATAAATCCCCACTGCTTACTGGCCTATAGGTAAGATAGTCACTAAGGCCGTCCATAGACACAGTTAATCCTGAGGATGCCAACAATTATTAGGCTATTTTAAAAGCTTGGTATTCTATGCAAAAAAAACTATGTATAAAGGCTTTAGACCGCCCACACGTTATTGTAGAGTTTAATATGCAACTTCATTTTATACATAATATGTAGTGGGGGGTCCCTGCTCTGTCTCTCTTTCAGTTAAGGGGTCCTTGGCTTAAAAAAACGTTGAAGTCCCCTGCATTAGGCCAAGTCTTTACAGTTTATTTATGATACCGGTATAAACAGAGAGCACACAGTGTTATAAAAACTAAACTATTATCATATATGTAAAATGAGCAGGAAGTTGGCATTGAGCATGAGGGCCAGAAGTTGGCATTGAGCATGAGGGCCAGAAGTGTGAACATAGCTTGCGAGCACTAAGTCCTCCATGACCTTCAATTGTGTTTTTTATTGAAAAAAAAATGTTATTGATATTTCTGTTCGTATTAGTATCTTGTCTGTGAACCGTCCTTTGTGTGCTGCTGTCCGTTCCTCTTTATTGCCCCTCGGGGACAAATAAAGTTGAATTGAACTATTGGACCTATCATCCTCATCTTCATATCGGTGTCACTCATCAGTCGTCTGCCTCCCTTAAGGAGCTGTCATCTATGGAGTAGTCCTTCCCTTCCTCTGGGGTTTTGTGTTTTTTTCTGCTCCGCATCTCCCTTTTTGTCTTTGTTCTTCATCATATCATCAGCCTTCTAAACTCAGATGGAAATCATCCAAGCATGAAATCCCAGCAATCGCTTCTGCCACAGAATCAGTGAAAACAAACAGCTGCTGCCAGCATCACTGTACAAGTGTTGTCTCTTTATTCCACTTGGAGTTTGATTCTGTGATATCTGTCTGGAGAAAAAAAAAAATCTATAAGAAGATTCCAGGAGAAGCAACTCCTCTCCTCATATCAAAACATGACATATTATGAGGGGGGAAACCTGTGGATTCAGAAAATTCCTCATCAACAGCTTTGGTTTTTTAACGTTTCAGAATCAATCTAAAATCAACTCAGGAATAGATTATTACCAAGCTACAACCAAGGCCTGTTTTGCACTGCCGTAATGCTGTCATATTAGAGATAAAACATTTTCACGGCAATATGAGTGAATAATCTGTGTGTCTGGGACTAGCTGTTCGTTCTAGCTGCTTGACAAGAGAACATGCGTCAGTGCGGGGTTACCATTCCAAGTGCCACCATTTGACTCACGAGGAGGTGTTTAAGAGTTGATTCAGTGACCAATTAACACTCACTCCGTCGACATTACTCCCATCAGCATCCTGCCTTAATTAGAGGAGGAAAATCCCCACACACGATTAGACATGCAGAGGAAAGATAGAAGGAAACCAATTTTCTTCCTGCTCTTTCCGTTTTCAAGCCTGTCGGCATGTATAAAGAAGGTTCGGTGGCTTGTTTCCATTTCTGACGTTGACTGAAGATGGCCTCCCTCTGGCTGACAAACTATGGAAAAAATAAACCCACATACATACTGGATGTACTGTATAATTAGACACTCACAGGTGCACACACTGGTGTGTCTACGCTCAAGAGCACATACACAAACACTTGCACAGACAATACTCACACAAACACACGTGTGTGCACACAGACCAATCACTTGTCAGATTCATGACTTCAGCGTGACTGCTCCACTTCAGCACCCACACAGCCAAGCCATAATTACTGCCCTCTTACACCCAACCCTGAACACACACACACACACACATACACACTAGCAGCATTATAAATCAAGGCTGCACTTGTTGCTGCCTAACGGGATTCCCTTCTAGCAACGTTAATATGTTTAATGAGTTATCATTGCCGGAGTCTTTCCACCCACTGCTTTTTACTCTCATAGCCCAATAAGACAGATGCAAGGAAACAGATGCAAAAGGCCATCAGGGCAGACTCTCCCTCTGGGGGTTAATTCATTTTAAGGCTTTACACTCGACATGGCATCAGCACAGGAAATAAACAGCAGAAGATCATCAACCAGGAAATAGAGCGTCACCAAAGCCCAGTGATATCCTCTGCTTCCATTTCCACTCCAGAGCTCGGAAACTAGCAATTACAGAACCGTGCTGTAACACTATCAATAATGGTGTTGTCTTCTTTTGTATCTTCATCCATTTCCTAACACACAATGTGCAGAGGTGTGTGTGAGATTCTGCAGTTTACAGCTGTTATTTGTTTTGAAGAAACAAAGACAGTTGTTTTTATTGCTGAATCTGTAAATGACTATGTCCTGTGACAAGACCTAGCACGCGCATACACACACGCACAGGCATACATGTGTTGGTAGCCCAGCAACAAACCCTTATTACCCTTTGCATTTAATTAGTGATCAGTTTACAGGGGACCTACTACATGAAACATGCACACACACTTACACCCAAACAAAAGACCCCACATGCAGTTTCAAGCAGCCCGATTCCCATATTCTAGCATCGCAAGGTCTACAAGCATTGTGTAATAGTCTGTTGGATAAATGTTACTGCATGTTGCTTTATTTGTCTTTGGCTTTAAACCATTTGTTATGTCAACACTACTGATAAAACTGGCATGCAGGTAGAAAACCAAAGCCATAAAGATCTGTAGTTGAATACCAAGAAATCACTGCATCCCTTTGGAAAGCACACAGACCAATGTATGGGGGAAATGATCAAATACTGGGCCACTGCTTTGTATGTTAAGTGTAGACAAAACGCTTTGCATTGATATAAAACATACTGACAGCAATTTACTGCAGGGAGCCCTGGAGGCACAGGGCGAGTGATCAGAGTGACAAGAGTAAGCAAGAGAAAGAGAGTATGGTGGCAAAACCGAATGTTATATTTACTTTTATACTAAATTCTTCGTTCAAAAGGATTTTTCACAAGAGATATTCGCTGTCCATTCATGCAAGCTGCAGATCAATAAGCTAATTGCAAAACATAAAAACCATTGGAAGGTGACCGACTCATTTCTGAAACATGGCTGCTGCTGCTGCTGCTACCAAAAGCCTGGAGTCAAGCGATAACATACACACATGTGCTATCTGTCAGATTCAACCGCTGACAATATTATAAATGAACGGTACCGTTACTGGAGGGGCCAGCTACACAATCAATAAAATACAATGTTTATTCAGTAATGTAACCCTGATTCTCTGAGTGAGACACCCAGCAAGGATGGAAAGAGAAGGGTGTAACAATACAGACACAGGTTGATACACTTGCATCCAATTTCTACAGGTTTGTAAGGGAAAACAACTCCCTTTTTTGTTTATCTTTGCTCAGTTTATTTAAACAGAACCTGGCTAACCTTGGTCCTTAAGGCAACAGTCTTGGCTGAGTAGAAATCAGATTTGTTTGATGCTGCGGCTACCAATATTAATGGACTACAACAGTTAACAGCACAGTACTAAGAAGACCCTTTAACAAACACAATTAAGTGGATTTGAGAAAGTGATGAAGTACAAGTAGTCAATGTCATGTTAGCTTTAGATTTAAAGTCACTGACAAAGCAACAGGGAAACTATAAAGCAGTGCTCTCCTTTTGCTCTTTGCAAGCCACTATTGATGATCCTATAGTTCATTTCAGCACCATGGAGAGCTCCGCAGTACTCAGCGGTGGCTGATGCTTGGGTAATTCTTCCCCTCTTGGGCAGCAAACAGCATCTGTTGGTCTGCCTTTCCAACCGCAGCAATAATTTAACCCTAGTGACTGTAGCACCAGTCAAGGGCCAAAAAACAGGCCATTTCATACTTAGTTTAGAGCATGAGAAAAATACAGTCTAAACAGACTATCAAGCCTTTCACTAAAGCAGTCAACACCATATTAACATTACTTGTAATGTAGCCTACCTTGCATTTTTTTTCTAAACTGTATCAACGTGACAATTAAAACAAGGTCAAATTCATAGACTGAAAAAAAACTGTTTCTTTGTAACCTGTACTCCAAATAGTCCACAGTGCAATTAAGCCACAAGACTTACTTTTTTTGTTACAAAAACCTCACTTTCGTTTCTATTTCTATCTGCCACCTACACATTAAAACAACAGCTAATACAACAGAATACCAGACACGCTATATCTCTAAGGGGTTGTCATGAGAAATCATTCTGGGACATGTAGGAAAACAGTAATCAAGGTACAAGTAGATGAGGCAGCTCGAGGGAATGTGGGTACAGCAATATAAACTACAACATTCAGCACAAAATAAATATGTGGAAAATAATAAACATGTGAAAACATTGTTTCAAGTGTTCAGGGAGATTTGAACATACATTAGGTGTGTGCACAGCTCTCACACACAAACACCGGAAATATCCCTGAGCAGCCTCTCACATACAATGCTTCCCAAACTGTTTACAGTCCCGTACCCCTTCAGACTTTCAACCTCCAGCTCCATACCTCTATGTTCCCACAACCTGCCCACTCTCATATGATTTTTCCCCCACATACACCCTATGTAACATACACGTACCCCAGTTTGGAACCAATACTTTACATTTATAAACTAATAGTGTTTTTCATGCTACCTGTCATCATTCTGAAATGTCTGGTCCCCAAGCAATAAGTCCCTGAAGCGATAGCGAGGTGGAAGAGGAGGCACCTCTGAGTCCACTTCTGCCATTTTGAGAGCTGAGATGTCCAGAATAACGCCAGAGTTGCTGCTGTTGTTTCTCTGAAGGGTCTCATTGGAGGGCCTGCGGACGAGAAAGAGCATCTGCTCATCAACATGCCAGCTTGAGAGCATGATACATTACAATGGTGACATTTCAGCACAATTTTTTCCAAGTTAATAGAAACAACAAGACGCCTGAGATTGTTTTTTATACAGTGAATATAAGACAATGATTGAAAAGTCCATTACTGGGGAGATGTTTTAATGTTCTGGGGAGTCTAGAGGCAGTCAGGGTTGTATAATGTGTAAGAACAGACTGTCTGAAATCAAAACAATCAAAGTTCAGGGGGACTATTTGTTGTACTGAAATCCCCAAATGCCAATGTATTCATCAAGGACAAAACAAATGTCCAAATGAAAACCACAGCCAGGAAAAAAAAGGCTAATTTATCGGTTTCATGAATAAATGCATTTATTAAGGATGATGTAGTGAGAGCAACTAACCATGTCTTCATTGTGGGTCATCTGAGTACTACAAACACTTGAATGAAGATTCTAGCCAAACTCCTAAGTTGTTCGGTCTACAGTGTCAAACACAGCTGAGAAAACTTACACGATTTGACGGATGATTTGTGACAGAAATGCTAAACGTGGAGCTGATTCTCTGAGTCAAAGCAAGTCATGCGAAAGTCTGAACCAGATGATTTGATGCAATTGTCCCATTTCACGCGTGCCATGTATTATTAAACAAAATAAACATATACAATAGCATGCATTATTCAAAAATAAATTTTTCCACCATCAAAGTGCAAACTTAAGGAATAAATAACTGCAGAAACAAATGTGAAAATATGAAAAAAAGCAACCCACCTACACCTTACAGTACAGTATGTGTGCATGTGTTTGTGTGTGTCTAATGCATACAGTACTGGTGGTACAAAGTGGTGCGTATGTGCGTTCCCACCACATCACTCAGTGTCACAGGAAATTACCTGTCACCCTGGGAACTTGATGATCGGCGTGGAGGGCTCGATGATTGGTGCGGAGGGCTCGATGATCGGCGCGGAGGGCTCGATGATCGGCGCGGAGGGCTCGATGATCGGCGCGGAGGGCTCATGGCTGCCTCTTGTGGGGGGAAATAAGTGACGAATGAGAGAGCGAGAGAAAGGACAGAGAGAGGGAGATGACAGGAAGAGAGTTTAAAAGACTTAACAAATGCAATATAATTACATTTGCTGTCTGTGTCACAGCTTAACTCTCCTCAGAGTTCAGCAAGACCTCTGGAATGCCCTGCTCTTTGCCGCCACACTTTCACTGTAGAGTTTAATATTAATGTGTTCATGACTCCAACATGCCCAATGGATGGTGTTTAATTATTTATAGTGTATATTCTGATAAAGTGTAGAGTAGCATTTCAGTTGGGTTAATCAGCTATTATCTACCTATGTGTTAACTGAAGGCCCCACAGAGTATAGGTTTTATTGTTTGCCGCAATGGTGAGGATCGCCTTATCAAGGTGGTGTGTTACATTAATTTTCTGCCTACGAAGCAACACTGGGAGAAGAAAATAACCTTCAGAAATAGGACACTGACATTTCTACCACACAATGTATGTACAAGAATGCATGTTCTGCCTGGCTGAACATGATGTGCTTCATTCATGTGTGTTTCTACTTGAGTGAATCAATGTTCAGTTTTTTAAAAGACGGCTTGAACATGTCCAATCATATGATATATTGGTTTATGCTGATGAGATTGCTCAATTTTCCCTCTAAAGAGGGAACAGTAAGTGGGTAATACAAAGCTCTGTATTTGTGTGTGGTCATCATAGTACAATGTGGGCAACCTTGAGTGGGATAATAGCACCCAGAGACATGCTCTTCTCGGTGAAAAGCACCGACCCGCAAGAGTACATAAAGAGAAAAGGGAGTGGAGAGATGACAAATGAGTGTGCTGGCGAAAAAAGGAGAGAAAAGAAAACAGGAAATAAAAAGGAGGTCACTTAAGAAGTGTAAAGAACACATTGCCATTGTCCTTTACTTTAGGGGACAAGGAGAGGTTAAAAAGAACCAAATGACAAGATAAAATATAACAAGAGATGACGACTGCAAGTCCACCATGAAAGCAAACATGAGTCTTGTACAAGTACAGAGAACGAAACCTCTGGGGGGTTATTTAATGGATGAAGCAAAGTGACCACAACAAAAGGGAGCGGAACTGCTCCGGGTATGAGACTCCACTTAATGGAGATAATACCGCAGATTTAGACCAAAGAAAGCAGATGGAGTGAGGACAAATGCATGTAGGGCAGAGGTAAAATTCGTCTCTAAATAAATAAGAAGATCCAGAGTGAGAATAACAAAAACATAATCAAGGCTGATATATAAAAAAGGACTGTGAATATCCGCAGTATTCTTCAAACATATGTGTTATGGTAGGCCCAGGTAGATGTCACTATTACTGTAAGCTGAGAATACAATGCAAAGACCATCAACATTGTCTAAACATCATGCATGTTCTGACAATCTGACAGTGTCTTATAAGTTTCCCCATATGGTTATACAAAAAGAAATGAATTAATTTGGACAACTTTGAAACACACTCATCATATTCAAAGAAAAGTTTAGTGACAACACAAAGCCTACAAAATTACTTTATTTTTAATGTGTAAAACAGGCATATTTCAGAGCAATTTCACGAGTTTCATATAACGCCTAATGCTGATCAACCAAAACATCTGCAACTAAGTCCAGCATAAACATTAGGGTGGAACTATACAAATAACAGATAGTAAGGTCACAAATCCATCTAAGCGCAATTGCAAAAGGAGTAGAAGACACAACAAAACTGTACCACAAGCAGTGGTATATCGTTGAACTTCCACAACATTAAGTCAGTAAGAGTTTACGTAAAAGTATCACATACCAAATCTCTCTAGAATAGCTTGAACGGCAATGCTATTGCCTATAGACACAATAACATAACGACACAAGCTAAGTAAAGCGCACCACAGTCACTGTGAGTAAAGTCAAGCTTAATTCCCGAAGTCATTCTTGCTAACTTCGTTTACCTGGCTGTGTTCCCATGTCTGACCGAGGTCCCATCATCGTAGACATATGTTTGGTTCAGATAACCTCCATGCACTGCTCAAGCAGCATTGGCTGTGTGACAGAGTATGTTTCCCATCAACGCGCCCCTTCGAAAACTCTGTCATCGTTGGAAAATGGTAATTACAAAGGGGAGGGAGGTTGACTCCGGCGGCGACCAGGGGGAGCAAACAAGAGTCCAACGTAGTGAGCTTAGGCGTTCGGTTAAATCAAAGCAATCCACTTTAGACTTTAGACTAGCTAGTCTTGGCGACGAACACTGCTGCTTGACAAGCTAGCTGTATCAGTAGCTGTGAAGATAAGTCTGGCAATGCGAGACTAGCTATATCTGTAGGCTTGCATGCTGAGTTATTTAGGTTTTTATGAGGAAAAACTAGTCCCGCTCTTCAGCGCTGATTGGCTGACACGCCTTCGAAACGTCGTAATTTATCGTACACCTGACGGTTTATTTAAATATCAATGCGCGAGCCCAAAACCGCAACCAACACTGAAAGACTTCATTGTCGCTTAGCAACAACTTTATTTGCTAGTGTTGACGAACTACATTGCTTTGCGGAAGGATGACGAACACTATATGTTTAGTCCTATGCTGTCGATTAAAAACCTGCTTTTCCACTTGCTTTCTTCTTGTTAATTAGCCCAGCTCGCAAATTCTGTGTAACCATTTTTAACTGCTCTTACGTCACGATCCCTGGTTCAAAATCACAGTAAGTATATGCGTCTTATGGCTTTCTCCAAAGCTGTCTTCTGTCACATAACGCATCTAAAACAAGGACATCATGTCAGCGTGATGTATTCCCATCTGGTTTCCATGCTTTCCTGTCAGCATCAGCCTCCCTTTCTCTCAAGGACTAGCTAGAGCAGCAGGAGGACGCTCAACTCACCTACTGTGCTTTGCCATCTACCGGAGAACTTTAATGATTTGGTGTCTAGCCTACTGAGGAAACTGGTACGTTTGATGATGACAGGAAACTTATCATCAAAAGGTTTTTAGTGAAATGAATAAACCTAACAATAGCAACTGTAATTCTGCATCGTCATGATTTTGCCCACCCCATTTGCCTGACTGTGGCTTTAGACTAGCTAGCTAGACAAACAAAACTGCTCCTGTTTTATGAGCAATATAATGGTGTGAAATGCTAGTGTTGATCCATGTACACTGTGTCTTCATCAGTCGTAGTCATCTGGTGGTGAATGGTGGAAAGTGCAACTGTATTTGTGAATGCTGCAACAGTTACATATCAGTCAGTAAAAACAAGTAAATCTCTTTTAGCAGGGCTTTAAATGGCCTGTAGACAGTTGCCAAACACATTGCGTTGTAATCAGACCAACAATTATTTTTTCATTTTTCTCATAATTTCACAATATCCAACATCAATGAGGGAGTATACACAGTGCATGCAAAGTCTTGGCAACTTCTAGAAATCCACAATCTCTTACTAGGATACATCTGTTTTTTTTTTCTGTTAAAACATACCTGCAACAGCTCTGTCCTCTGCTATTTGCCTCACAACCGACCCCCTCATATTGAAAAAAATATTCATTCTGTGTGCGCTGAGGGACTGATGGGAGACACAGCTGGCTTGTGTGTGTCTCCGGAAAAGCCGCGTTGCTCTGTGTGCGTTCCTTGTGCTCAGCCTCTCCACATTTCAGTCCATTATTCTCCAGGGGAAAGAGCTCTGAGCGTCATCATTTCAAAGCCCACACAGTCACTTATGCTTTCCCATGCCAGCAGTCAGATCTCACTCACTTGTTTATCACTCAGGATCTTGTTTACCACAGATTTCTTTTCCACAACTTGATCCGGATGATTTTGGTCATTTCTGTTAATTTCGTTTGTACTACACCCATTCTGTGGTTGTTTACACAAGCTAAATTATGAAATATGATGGAGTAATTTGTTTACAGTCAATGCTGAGGGGTAAATTAAAATAGGATAGCATCGCAGAAATTCACAGAAGCTGATGTACACACAAAATGTAGTGATGTGATCACAATCTACATTTAAAAAACTGGAGACGAGCAGTTCAGAAAAGTTAATAACATATAAAACACACCATATGCATCATGTTGCCATTTTACCAGGCCATATTACGTTACTTTGAAAACATTCAGTACACTTTCTCCACTTACAACAGCCACCTGAGTTTCTCACCTTTGAATCATCCTTGTACAATACTATTGTAATTGTAATACATCAAGGTTAAACTTGACTCAAAATACTCCAACGATTGAGTATTCTGTCACTTACAAATCCTGCACATTCTTTAACCAAACACCTGCATTATTTCCATGTTTACCTTCATATTTCTGTTACATAACTGTTACTCTCATCAATAATTAATCAGTACACAAATTACAATATTAACAAGTGGTATTATTTTGTGTAACACCAGATTATTTTTTGTCATGTGTAACATTGCAATGTTTTTGTCTAATATTATGGTTAGAGCTAGATCGATAAATTGGCCAGGCCAATATATAAAAAAATCCAGTATTGGTCGCTCTGTAATTATGGTGGTACCGAATCCAGTCAGTAATTTCAAATATTCCACATATCTGTTTTTTTTTTGGGGGGGGGGGAATACAACCTGATTCAGATTGTATTTTTTTCCCAGGTTTCCTCTGGTTACCTGAAATGTATTTGCCACTGATTCATCTCATCATTAAAGAGGTCTGTTTTGTAAGCTCGAGACATTTAAAGAGCCCCATAACTTTAATGGTAACTTGGTAGCCTATAATGTGCTTTAAAGTAATGCTTGTAGTCTTTTTGTAACAGTGGCTGCCAGGTTTGACTAATGCAGTGATGTCTCATTTTGAAGTGAACTCTTCAATTATTCAGTCATTATGCTGCTTTACTTGAACCATATCACAATGTGTCCTGGAGCCTGGCTTACATCCATTAGGCTATTTCTTTCTAACACCTCTGTTCTGTTCATATAATATGAGCAATGTCGAGTCTCAGCATAGCACAGCCACTCTGCCTCCTGGATGCTTGCTCTTCGTGCTTCCAAAGTGTCTAAAAACAGATGGAGAGGAAAACAGTCAGACTCAGCCATTGAAGCACTCAGATTCAGTAAGCAGCCTAAAGGCATATATATATATATATATATATATATATATATATATATATACAGTATATATAAGATATAGGAGCCTTACATGAGCTTGGTGCATGAATCACAAAGGGACACCATGCATTTGTCTGGCTGTAAGCAGCAGACTTAAAGTTTATTTGACAACTGCATCATAATGGCAATATGGACTTTAATAATATGAGTAACTAATACTCTGGATGATAAGGCTATGCTTTGTTTTTCTTATTCATCTTAACATAAAGTCATTGCATGACTTTGGCCAACTTCAGAGTCAACGTTGTTTTCCATTTACAGCATCACACTGCACATGTCATTTCACAATAAGTGCAATTTTAAATAATTTGAATTCCTCACAAGTGTGTGAATCAATTATACATACAATTATCCAGTTCACTCTTACCTAGTTATCTGTTGTTAAAAACAGAGTAGATCATATTGACTGTTAGTGCATATATAGGCTATACAATATATTGTATGTTTTGTACCGCTGTATTTAAAGCTTGATTTTCCCTGCTCCTTACTGGGGTGTGTGGCTTTTATGGTTCCTGCAAACCACATTAACAGGGAATGGAAACAAAAACTATTTCTATATTATTTGAATGATGAGTCATTTTTAAAGCCCAGTTACAGTAAAAAACATCATAGCAATGAGCAATAAGTAGCATCAAGGATGTCACAGCATTGGTTTTCCTCTTACCTCCATGTGTTGGTTTCATGAGAGTAAGCTTCTATTGTTTTCAGATTGGTGACACCATCAGAGCCTCCCACAGCCATCAATGTGCCATTGAAAACTACAAGGGACATCTGAGGCAAAATAAACAAGAGTGAATATGAAAGAATGATATGAAATGGCATCAACAAATAAGTTTAAATAAAATAGATTTGACATGTTTGGACTATTGTTTTCAATATTTAAATAAACCAGGGATTTCTTTAAAGAGTTGAACAGTTGCACATACTGCATGTATTTTGTAACAGCATAAATTAAATTTTTGTTTTATCATATAATACACAAAATATGTTATCAAGACACCTTTTTTAAGCCTCGATAGTGGCATAGCTTTATTGATAGTAATGTCGGTCAGTCTGTCCACCATTTTGGTCCAGGCTGAAAGATCTCAACATCTATTGGATGGATTACCATGGAATTTTGGTGATATACATACCAGCAGCAATTGTTTATGAAACATCTAGATGAATTGGAATTAAATATAGTATTTTCATGGTGCCCATACAATGATTTTGGTGATCCTCTGAATTTCCTCTAGCGCCACCATGAGATTGCCATTTCTTCAACAATTATTGAATGGATTGCCATGATATTTGGTTAAGACATTTATGTCCCCCTCAGGATGAATTTTAATAACTTTGACGTTCCACTTAATGTTTCGTCTGGCAATTATAGCAATAGCAAATAATATTTTAATATTAGGTTTATGACCTCATCTCTGCTTTATGTTTATTGGCAAATGCTAATAGGCATAAAATGGTGAACAAAGATTATACCTGCCAATCTATCCATGGCATGCCAGAAAAAAAGTTACCAATGTTTCCCCCGTTATTATGTTCTTGTGTAGAGAAGAAGACTGTGGGATCCAAAAATAGTAATGAAACTTTAAACCTTAAACCTCCGCTATATTTTAGGTAATCTGTTCAGGGAAATTATGTTCTTCCCTCAGTCATGTCGGTCGTATTATGTCTCTGTTCTTATCATTTGGATGTAAAAATACAATGGACCTTAAATCAGAGGGGAGGCCTGACATCTGATGTGTCTTAGTGATCCATTACTCACGTTGTCCCTTTTGCTCTTCATGCGTTTGACAGGAGTCCACCTCATGGTGTCCGGGTTAAACCTCTCAGCACCACAGAGCTCCAGGCTGAGCTCATCTTTGCCCCCAGCCACGTAGATGTGTCCCAGGTACACGGCACAGCCGGCGTTCTCCCTGGGACTCAGCATGTGGGCGCATATCGACCAGGTACCGTCTACAGGGTTGTATCGCTCCACTGGGGGACATTTCGAGGATAGCAGGAGTCATACGAGGCCATATATACCATAAATTACAAAAGCACACACTGTATGAGTAACACTACCTTACAGACAGTCAGTGTTTATATTTATATACATATCTAGGGTACATTGATCTAATGCAACTCTAGATGTACTTAAAAAGCTGAACATGTCTGCCAGAAAGCAAGATACCAATGATGTGAATATACTTTCTATTTATTTTTCAACAAATGCCTCTTTAAAACAATGTTTTTTATAAATTTCAACCATTTAGCATGCCCATGAACTTGATGGGAACCAAAAAAGGTTGTGGGAATTTCACTGACGTGCACTTCTCACAGACTGAAATAGTCAGTGACAAGTGGCAGCACAACATAGCCCCCTGTTTATCTTTGGCAAGGTCAAGGGGCTTGTGAATGTGTGTGTGTGTGTGTGTGTGTGTGTGTGTGTGTGTGTGTGTGTGTGTGTGTGTGTGTGTGTGTGTGTGTGTGTGTGTGTGTGTGTGTGTGTGTGTGTGTGTGTGTGTGTGTTGTGTGTGTTTGTCTGTGAATGCGAATAAGGGCGACTCACAGAAAATGAAAGGTCAAGCTAGTCGTTACGTGTGACTTAAGTTCTGCCACACGTCAAAAAGCTGTCAAGGAAAGCTGAGATTTTTATTTTTTACAAATAGTAATGGGAACATTCATTAAATGCCTCCATGCTCAAAATAACTATTTTTAACTTTAGTTGACTATAAGTAGCATTCTAACTTAAATAAGCGATTTATATCACTTTAAGCTTCTTTCATTGATCTAACACGTAACATAATTAAAAACAAGTGTATGCAATTAAACTTTTAATTGAGTTTTCCAATAGGAATTTAAAGAAGTGCTGAAACCGTCAGAAAATTGGCCAATGTTCAGAATCAATGGATCCTCATTTATCTAAACCAAAATGCCAGACATTGGTTGGTCCCAGCTGCTCAAATGTGAGGATTTGCTTGATTTTGCTGTTATATTTAATTGTAGATTAAACGACTTTGACAATGTGTGGTTGGCTGAGGTTTAATGTCTAAGATGTCTTTTATTTCTTTACGTCTCACCAGAGTTCAGAGCCATGTCACCATCATTCCCTCCCATCACATACAAGTGTCCCTCCAGCACCGCCGCCACAGCTCTGGTACGCCGGGTCAGCATTGCTGTCTGCTTGCTCCATGTGTTCATTTTTGGGTCATACCTAGAGCAATGAAACAAAAGTTAGCAAGACCAATTCAACAAATGATCTGTCTGACAGTCATTCATGTTTTTGCATAAATCAAATTAATTATGTCTTTGTTCCTTCCTCTGAGTCAGCCACTTCAAATTGCTTTCAAAGTTATGTGAGATGTCAGGTAATTACAGTCATTATTACTTCCATTCTAGATATATGTAAGATGCTCACTTAATGTCGAGGAGATACCTATAGAGATACTATACAGTCTCATGTATAAAGAAGATTCACAGTTAATTTTGAGATTAGAAAATTACCTTTAGTAGCACTAATGCTATACAGTACAGTACCTCTCCACAGTATTAATGGCAGCAATGCCGTCGTGTCCTCCAATAGCGAACAGGTATCCGTCCATCACCACCAGACACACTCCGCTGCGGGGGCTGCTCAAGGGTGCTACATCTGTTCTCCAGCTGTCTGTGTCTGGGTTGTACCTGCCATTGTGTGGATCAAAGCACGGGGATGTCAAAGTGTATGTGCAAAGGAAAATCTGGTGCTGGTTATAACAACTTGAGTAGAAGCAACACAGGCACAAGCTTTCCTAGAAACTGATATGTTTTGTTTTGTATGCTTGCCACTGTGTGCTTTTGAGGAACACATTGAAACTGAGAAAGTATTTGAGATGTGTGGGCATCTGTATAACCATCTGCCAGTGTTTCCTTTCTACTGTAAAAGCTCAAGGCCACTAGATGAAAACCCACATCACACCAAACAACACTTCTAATAGGCTTTTGTTATTGCTTGAGTGGGATGTCAGCAATTTCCCCAGACTATCAGCACTGTAACCACCCCTCAAATATTAGATGCAGTCCAGCAACCAAATTAAGAGCTAGCTGGTATAGGCTATTATGTAACAGTTGATCAGTCTGGAGCAAGTCCTTCCCTACTGGTCTGCTACCCGCCAGGGATGATCATTATAGGGTCAACTGACTGGCATTCGGTTGAGGAGTGGCTGTCTGTGGGAAGTGTGAACAGAGCCAGCTCCTGTGAGACATCTCATACTGTAGAGTAGGAGGAGAGGAAATGGTAGAAAACGTGCAACACAAGAGCTGTGTGTGTGTGTGTGTGTGTGTGTGTGTGTGTGTGTGTGTGTGTGTGTGTGTGTGTGTGTGTGTGTGTGTGTGTGTCTGTGTGTGTCTGTGTGGGTCTGTGTGTGTGTCTGTGTGTGTAAAAGAGAGTTTATTTTTGCTTTGCATTACCTATGAGGACTTAATGCCCTGGCAACATGAAAACATTAGGGAAATCCCACAGAGTGAGGATTTGGGGTTGTCTCCTGCTCACAAAAAAAGACGGCTTGTGGTTTGGTTTTTTACAGTAATGTCTAAAGGTACATCTAATGTCTGCCTTAATGCTGACCTCTGCTGTTCAGTGATGTAAACAACAACAACAACAAACGAATACAGATCTTTCTTTCCCCCACCTAATCTAGTTATAGAGTACACAAATATAGAGTTCTAAATAATTGCTTTTAGCATCAGATTTTTATCCTAGTTAAATAGCAAACATCAGGCTATAAGTACTATTTTTACAGAGGGCAATGAATAGAAGCTGAGTCATTTTGGCCATCTCCTTTATCCTCATCAGTGGGGATGGGCCCTCAGACACCAAAATCACAACATCAGTCCCCAGAGTGGCTATGCCATGAATTGTTCACTTTGTTTCATTTAATAATATTCAGCAAGTCCATGATAGTTTTTGCAATTGTGCATTTTAAAAATGAGAAGACTAGGAGTAAGCATAAGGGAGGGGTCAGGAACTACCCACATGGGATATTGATGGTTAGACTGTTGTCAGGGATTAGGGTTGGACAGGGTTTGGGTTATGGTTAGAAATGCACAATACCATAATATTGTCTTTAAAGCAGAGCTAGCCAGCTTTTACTTATCACAGTAAGATATGGCTGCTATCTCAAACTGTTAGCCAAACTACAACTTACTTTCACTTCCTCCCACAGTGATAACCGATGTAAGGTAATGAAATGTCTGTTTGAATAACCTTGTACCAGAAAATCATCCTAAACCAAAATAAACAATTTCAGTTGCAGCTAAAGTCAAAGTTTGATGTATGCATTTCACTGGAAATTCAAAAGAGCATGTGACAAAAAAACAAAATGTGTTCAATGATGATATGAGGTTCTTACAGCGAGAAAACCTTCGCCTTAAGGAGCTTAAAATGATAATGCCCTGGGAGGAAAATTGAAGTTTGACATAAAAAATAATTGCCAAATTAAAACCGCTATGCACAAATTATTAGCAAAAGACATTTATAAACTGTACTGTCTCTCACTTCTCCACACTGCTGTAACATCGGATGTTATCTTCCCCACCCACTGTGTAGATCTTGCCATCCAGTGTGCCCACAGCCACTTTGCCACGACTGTTGACCATGCGTGCTGCTGTTCTCCACTCGTTGTACTCAGGACAGAACTGTTCTACTAAACAGGATGGGTCGTCCTGGGTCCATCCCCCAACTGCCAACACAAAACAGGGCACCCATTTTACAGTATTACAATCAAATCAAAACATCTTCTGTTTCCTGTCTGCTGGTGAGCACCAGGCCTATCTTTATGGTGCTGCCATAAAGGGAAAATAAATCGCTTTTTTGTGCAGATAAACGTTTTTTTTCCCCTAGAAAATAATTACCTGAAACAGAACCTTTAAACTGCAAATACACTAATGACACTAATGTAATGTAATGCAACAGACAGAAGCAAAAAAGATGTAATGATAATGTGATCGTAGGATATGTATTTTTTCTTTTTCTTTAAAGAACTTCCTCTTCTGGCTTCTTTTTATCATTTCTTTTTTTTGTCGCATTATTTCATTATTATTACAGTAACTGTGATGTAGATAAAGATGAAGAACTTTGACAGGAGACTGCAGTTTTTTGATAATTACATATTAGCTAATCATTAAATATTAATAAAAGATCCTCTTGGCTTGTGCCTCTTTAACAGACTGGATCAATTACTGGACAGTAACAACAGTGTGACCACAGTACTCGGTAGTTAGTCAAAGCTGTTTTAAAGGGGTGCTACACTTTAGCAATAAACTATAAACTATAAAGGTATACGGCTACTTCTTTCAAACTCCATTACAGTAACACTTCATTAAAACTTTATTCAAACTCTCTGTGTAAATAGGACAATGTTGGCGTTATTTTGTCACTTATTGGGAGCAGTAGGCTAGATGAAGCCGGTTACCTCCAGGATGTGTGCTAAGCAAGGCTAGCGGTGGGTGCTTCATACAGAGTGACGACACGCACAGAGATGAGAAGGGTATGTATGGACTTATCTAACTCTGGGGGATAAGCTAAAGTCCCAATAAGTCGGCGTGTTCCTTTAAACTGCACTTAAAAGTAATAGGTCTAACTCGTTAAAACTCAGAAACTCTACTTGTCAGAGATGTACACCAAATGCAGCAACTGACCCACAAACATCATGTCATTGAAGACGTCTTTTGGGGGAAGTTTGCTGAGCTGGCTGCGAAGGGCGAGGGGGGTTGGCATGGGTTGGCGACGGCGGTGTGATCCTCCTTTGCTCTGTTTGATCAGCATATGGCGGGACTCTGGTTCCTCCAGGGCTGCCCTAAAACACACAGTGATAAAGTAAACATGAACAAATGATGTGCGGTGATTATGATGTCACAACTTACTCTTGAGGGAACTATTCAGCAAATGGTATCATTAAGAAAAGTCAGAGATATACCATTTCTACGATTATACTTTTTTTTTTAAGTTTTAGTGTCTAGTTCTTTATTTTCATGTGCATGATTTAAGAAAAGCAGTGTTGACAATGAAAATCTTAGATCTCAGGCTCCCTCCAACATTAAATCTGTATAAAAAGAAAACCATGCAAGTAAAAAAAAGAAAATAGTGCAAAAGTAAAAATATAGGGATAAATTATACATGTTATGGTAGACAGTTGTAAAGCAATTGCAAAAATGAATGAATTGAATGTAAATAGGAATGTAGTAAATGTATAGGCCTATGCGTAATGAGAAGTAATACATACATATATATAAATATACATGCAGAGATGTTAACAGGTTGTAAAACAGTGAGTATATATATTAAGTGACAGTATAAAGTATAACTTTTTATATAAGTGTGAACAAATGTGTATACCTCATTTCGAATTAGCTATCAACTTGAAATTCATTGATTACAAAAAAAATATGTGATGTACAGTCATAATCCCCACACTGTTTTTTCAAGTAATTATATTGTAGCAATTACACAAACAGTGATAACATAATTTACATGATGGAAAATATGCCTCAAAGTCAACTTTGCATCTCTTGAATTCACCACAGGCTCT
The DNA here is from genome assembly GCA_023631565.1 of Gymnocephalus cernua. NCBI lineage: Eukaryota > Metazoa > Chordata > Actinopteri > Perciformes > Percidae > Gymnocephalus > Gymnocephalus cernua. Next base: position 9,416,969 of record CM042425.1, on the reverse strand, counting down.
TAATCAGGATGGCGTATCTTACCCTTGTTCATTGTACACTCCCATGTTTTATCTCCTCAGTATTTTACTCAGGGTCTGCAGTCAAAATGTGTGCATCTGCCTCACAGCAGCACTGAGGTGTCAGTCAGGTCTCTGGCCTCCTGGGCTTTATCACTACACGCTGCTCTGTTCCCCACAGTATGTCCTTAAACTACTGCCTGTCACAGCTTTCCGCTTGGAATGACATTGTACTTGACTGCTCCGAGGAGTAAAACCTCCTCCCCTTAGCAACACCACCAACCCCCAAGTGATTCATCCCACCATCCCTGAAACCCAAGACTCACACACCCTAGTTCCAGCTTCCTTTTGACAACTGTCATGCCGAAAGAATTGTCGACATGTACTTAATTTTAGGTTCATCAATTCATCAATGTCATATAAGTAACTGTATCATTGGTGTGAATTTAGACCAGGGACAGGCAACCATGTGTCATGGTTCAATAGATGGAGGTACTAGTCTTGTGCTGGTTACTGTAGAGGCGTTCCCTTCTATTTTACTCTGAATGCACCATTAGTGGTGACAGAAGCATTAGTCGAAACCATTTTGGATTCTCTTCAAGGGGATTCCGATATATGTTTGTCTGAAAAGGCACCTGTCAGCTCCCTCCTGCAAATCTCTCACCCTTTTGTCATGTGACCTATGCTGCAGGTTGTCTATATTTATACACTAAATGTGTCCTGTGGAAACGCCTCAGATGGAATGGTGATTCATCTCATGTATGTCAGGAAGACAGGTCAAATGCAAATTCTATGTAGGCACTGCTGTTTTTATTGTCAGTACATGGCTTCTATAGGGCTGACTAACATATTTTGACTCATTAGCTGACTCAGACAGATAGACAGATACATAGACAGATAGATAGACAGCAGATAGACAGATAGATAGATAGACAGACAGATACATAGACAGATAGATAGATAGATAGATAGATAGATATATTCCTTTTAGACTGTTTACTTAACAAAAGTAGAATACATAAGTTCTCAAAAAAATATTTGTATTACAGTAAATCACCTTATTTTATACCATTTAATCAAAGTGGTGGGAAGTTACTAAGTACATTCACTTAAAGGTCCAATGTGTAGGAATTTCTCCCATCTAGCGTTCAGATCATATATCGCAATCAACTCTCTCGCACCACGCAGTTCTACGTATAGGTATTACAGCTACGTTAGCCTTCACGCTTCAAAAAGCCGGTCTTTTGCTCTTTTCAATATCCTTTTTCTTTTTCTGGGCAAAGAAAAGACTCCTGTTCCTGAAATTTGGATTTTGAATACGTGTGGTCCTCCATGTTTCCATCTTCAAACTTGCCGGGGCCGGGAAGCGCCGATACCCATTAGCAGCATTAGCAGCAGCTGTGAGTTTATCATGTGACAGCGTAAACGCGAAAGGCGGAGCAGTATGTCCTGTATGTCCCTTACTGGCTAACGTATTTCAAGATGGAGCATGGATATGGAGCGTCTACCCCAGATCATGCAAATGAAAATGTAACATTTCAAGCCAAAAGGAATACTTGGAATTGATGGTTGGTGGTAAATATTCATGAAAAAGGACACGTTTGTGAACGGGCAACACAGATTTTGATAATGAACAACTAAACACATTACACACTGGGCCTTTAAGCATTGTACTGAAGAGTAATTTTGAGCTACTTTATTGTAACTTAATTGAACATTTCCATGCTATGATACTTATTGTAATACTTCTTCTCCACCAAATTTCAGATTTATATGTTTTACTACACTACATTTATTCAACAGTTACCTTTCAGATAAAGATTTTACAAACAAAACATATCACCAGTTTATAAAATATGATGCATTGTTACAGATTACATAAACTAACCAACTCTATATCAAGCAGTTACAAAAGTATCTCCTCCTCAACCTACTACAACATTACTGTAAAGCACCATAATGGAGTATTGCTACTTTTACTTAAGTAAATTATATGAGTACTTCCTCCACCACTGATTATGTAAAGCTTTTTTAAAGTCACAATGAGACCTGTAATTTTTGACTTGACCTTTTTATGTACTTTTGATTTTTGACTTAGTTCCTGGAATTTGGTCCCATTTTTACCATTTATCTCCATTTATTTCTAAAGAATTATCCTCATGATGTAAGGTTTGGTACTGTAATAAACATATTTGACTTTTCTATCCTTCATTCTGAGCATTACACCTGCAAGAATAAAAATCGTACATGGATAGATAGTTCTAAATTGTGATAGATAGATATATAGATAGATAGTTCTAAATTGTGATAGATAGATAGACAGACAGATAGATAGATAGATAGATAGATAGATAGATAGATAGATAGATAGATAGATACACACCAGGCGAAGCAGCTGCTATGCTCCTGTCAGCGAGGCCTTCAGAGTAAATCCAGCAAGAGATGAGTCTGAGGTCTTGAGGAATAAAGACAGATAATTAGATCTGTCTAATTATCCAGATATGATGAGCTGAGATTTCCCCAAAGGCCCTACTGAGATGATTCAAGTTTCCTCCTCTGCAAGGTCTTAAACATAACCCTCCCAGAATCTACACTGAAACCCAAACACTTGGCCGGCAGTTTTGTGACCTTGTCACACCCGCCAGTCTGGAGCCCCTTAAGTCATTTGGCTGTAAAATCCTATATTTTTAGGTCAAGGGTTTATTTAGGTCTGTGAAGATTAAAAAAAACTGCTGACTGTCTTCTGGACCATAAACAGGTCCTTCACTTAAAGTATCTGCATTTCCTCCTTAAACTTGCATCAATATAATAAAATTAAAAGTAAAACATATCAGTGGATGTGGGTTACTGGATATTCACAACCTGCTGCAGTCGTCATAGAGAAATCATGTTGATCTCTGGTGGGCATCTGATAATTTATGGTATCCCTTTGTGATAAAAACTGTAATATAAGTAGGGGGTGCTGTCATGAATCAGGCATCATTTGGGGCACGGTGCACATGGCATTTAAAGTGAGGAACTGTGTTGCAAAAGAAGTACAAATAAAAAAGTAGTTATTCTAAAAGCATTGCGTCAAATAAAAGTGACAAAGTATATATGGATGGCAAACTAAACTGTTTATCTTGTGCAGCAGCCAGTGGACATTTTACAGAGGAACAGGTGGTGAGCCCGAGTTTTTTCTGCAATCTTGTCAGTATCTATGTCATGGTAGTGATGAGATGAGCTCTTTTAGGGAAAGCGTGTTTGCAATCTTACCCAGATTCTAATGAGAGCATCATTATCAATTCCATCTTTTTGTTGTCAGTACTCTACAGAGATACCTGAAGGCCTGGAAGCAAGCGAAACAATTACCCTCAGTCACCACTTCCACTTCCAACAGCTTCAGAACTGTCCTTTTTTTGTTTGTGTGCATTTAACACATCAGAAGATAAGATGTTATTTAAAAAAAAGGTTATGTAGCTTATGTATACATGTTATTTCTCTACCAACAGCTGGGTCTACTGAATGCATGCACCATTTAAAAAAGTCCTGAACTCACACTCATAAATCTGAACAAAAGCCAGGTGGCTCTTCAAATGCCTAGGTGACAAGACTCGGCTTGAGTTTGAAACAAGTCTAAATTCCCATAATGTCTGAGTGTTCCTTTAAGTCAGCCTCAGAAAGTTTGCACATGTATAAATGGAAGTCCTGCCATTTGATCATAAGCCTGTGACCTTATTTTATGGGTGTTAATGCAACAAATGTCATCACCTTTAGTGTTTTGGTCGAGGGACCTCAGGAAAGTTTAGAAAATGTGCATGAAACATACTCATCGTATGCCTTAGGCATTGAAGGTGACCCTCTATCATTTCAGTCAGACAAGAGTGATGTACTTCCCAGTATAGTGAGGTGATCTTGCGTGAGGGAAGACCTCAGGCAGCTGACTCTCCTGAGTCATTGGAACGCTCACATGCCAGAGAGGCTGCCCAGCCAATGACACACTAGCTCTCCTGCAGCTGTCTCTGGAGACTTTCCTGCCAATCACAAGGCATAACAATAAGGCGTTTTAGTGATCCTTAACACGTCATCTCCCCTTACGCTGGGAGAAGATATACTCTGGAATGTGTCTGAGGCGTTGGAAGGTGATTGAGGCTTGGGTATTTGTGTTGCTAAGTAAGGTTTCATAGAAAAAGAAAGGGATTAGGTCAATATATTTAATAAAGTTGCAGCCACATGAATATATACTTTTAATTAAAAAAGAAAAAGAGCATAAAACTTTCATTTAAGTCTATATTATAGCAAGTTCAAACATTTTTGTTGTTATCATGATTATATCCTCTGTCAAATTTATACATAACATCTGGTATTTACATTGTATTTATTTATTTTTAAATGATATATATTTGCATATGCAATACATACCCCATACTCTAATCTGTGTACTTTTTTTTGTACTGTGTAAATATTTATATAAGCATATATATGTATAGTATGGTGATGATACCAAACTATTAAAATGTAGAAACGTATAACATACAACGTGAACTTGCATCATAGACATTCAGTTTATTTGCCAGTCAGTGTGCAAATGGTCATCATCTTATCTTTTTATCCTTTATAGGTGATTATTGCTAAATCATATCAGATTTGGGTCCAGTGTACACGTCCAAGGTACGGTATAAATTCAGCCTTAGATTACCTTAACTAACACCCTGCACACCCGTTACTGTACATTTTGAAAAGTAAGTGCTGACTAAGATAAAGGCTGTGAGTACTGGGTACTAAAAATATCTTCCTTGATGTAACCTCACATTTAAAGTGGTTGGGGAGGCAGACAAAAACTCTCCTGCAGTGCCAATGCAAAAACCGGCGAGGTCAGTATGAAGTAAAGGGACAATGGCCATTATGTCATTGTGTATTATCCAATATGGATTCCTGAGACACAGTGCTTGCTAATGGAAATAATCATGCTGTGTGATAGAAAATAAAAAAATCATATACGGTACATATTTTATTTATAGTCCCTCTTCCTTTAAACTAAAGTACGCTATCCTCGATGGTAGGGGTAAATTCTACCAGGTCTGGTCTCATTTCCTGCATTTTATTCAATTTGAACTGACTAGTGCCCCATAATTAATATTATTATCAAGGCTAATTTGATCTCAGCCAACATTTTATTTTTTCCTATTTTACTTATTATTTATGTGTGTTTTAATCGTGAATTTTTGTTGTTTTTCTATCTCTCTTGCCCAGATTGCTGTATAGTATGTGTTTAGTGTTGTTACATGTTGCTAAATGTGGTGTGTTTCTCACATGGAAAAACAATAAAAACTTTGATTATAAAAGTAAGTTATCCTCAGTTAAAAGAAACACAAACTAAGCCAGTGGTGTGACAACCATGTCCCTGCATGCCAAGTATGATCTTTAAAGGTTGTGGAGATGTCACATGTCACACAGTTGTAAAAAAAAGTGCTGCAGTTGAGGGGAAAGTGATATAGAGGTCGTGAAATGGACCTCAATAAGAGGACGCTATAAAGTTAACAGCTGCCCAGCTTCATTTGGTGTCACTTTCTACAGAGGATCAAGTTCGAGCTGGATATTTAAGGGGGTAAAAGTAAAGCGAACACAAGGACTCTTAAAACGTATCTGTAAATATTTGGACTATCATCACCTAAAAACTGTTCATAGTAAAGTTACTCACAAGCCTAGATGTTCAGCATGTGTATTGCTAATTATTGTTTTTATGGCTACCATGTACAAGATAATAAAACAAAGTAATTTACAATATAAAAAGCTATTATAATATTTTACAATGTTTGCTGCAAAGAAGAGCCATGTAACAGTATACCCTAACATTTAAAAAGTTCTGATTTAGGGTATCCTGCTTTTTTCTGATATCATTTAATAAGAAAATTGGATAATTGGGCATACATACTAAATGACACTGTGTGTTATTTCTAGCAACGTTTCATTCAAACTTGATCGCAGAAAACACTATCGTGAAGTGTAGCCACTTAAAATGTTGCCTTGTTGGAAATTGGTTGCAGATTAAGTCTCAAACTATTTGAAACTGAAAAAATAAATTGGAAGTGAGTAAGGCAAGTTAATTGGTGCAATGATTCCTTAGTTTGCGCTGATGTCTTTTTGACAGGTAGCAGGGAGATTGTAATCAACAACATTACTCCCAAAGCACAAAAGGACAGATAACTCTAAGCCATGGAATGAAAGGAAGCCCCACAATAATACGTTATTGACTCAGCAAACAACACAGCAGTCCATGTAGATAACCCTTCTCCTAGGCCTGTACAACAAGAAAATATAGACAGAGCATGACCATCTAGACACAAATCACACAACATCATAGAGTATTTCCAAAGCAAATATGACTGACTAGTTTCATTCACCAACCACCATAACCTAACCATAGCCTCCTCATTAAAATACCATATCATAAATACCCTGAACTCTTTTGCATACACATATGGATCGCTATTATTAACACTGAAGAATGATTATAACCACATTAGTGCTAATCAATCAAGGATAACCATTACATATAACTATACAAATAAATAAATTACAGAGAGACAGCCTGTTGACAGTTGAGTGTGGGCAGCTCTGATGATGCACAGCAAGCCAGAATCAGGAGATCGTTAATATATTCACATCGTGATTGGCTTCCCAGACAGGTCTCAGAAGAGCCATATACAGCATCCAGCCCACACACCCCTACAACCCTGCTTTGTGTTACCTACATCTTACATTACACTGTGGTATAATAAGTGGTGGCAATTACAGGAGAAAGCATCACGTTGCTGCTTTTACACTGTTACCTACTATTTCATCAAATTATAAAGCAGACTGCATGATGAAGACTTTCTGATGTGTCCTCTCCCCCCTAAACACATGTTCTCCTTCAGTCAGCAATTTCCTTCATTTTTTATTACTATTGGAGAAGATTATCGTATCCATGATAGCCAGATCTTTCTCTCTCTGTCACTCAGATTCAAGCCTTAGATTAGCCTTATAGCCTCAGATTCAACTCTGATTTAAGCCTTAACCTTGTAGTCCCTTGTAATTAGCTCTCTTATTGTCATGTTGTCTAAAAGGCCGGCGGGTGGTAAGCTATTACCATGGTGGTTTCTCAGGTGTCTGGGAATCTTAGGTCAAACCAGCAGTAACATAATCACCCGTCCATTCTACTTGCAGCTTGGACATCAGTCATTCTCTCACCAGGGCACTGTACAGTGCAGTGTTACTAACTCCAATCCAGATATAGAATGTGATATATTGAAATCATAAACGTAATTTTGTTCATGGTAATAAAAATGTAAATGAAGAAATAGTTCATGAGTTAATTAATACCCATTTAAATATGCCACAACATCCATCCATGTTCGTCCGCTTATCCGGTGTTGGGTCGCGGGGGCAGCAGCTCCAGCAGGGGACCCCGAACTTCCCTTTCCTGAGCCACAATAACCAACTCCGACTGGGGGTTCCCAGGCCAGGTTGGAGATATAATCCCTCCACCTAGTCCAGGATTTTCCCCGACGCCTCCTCCCTACGGAGCCCCAGACATGACATCTGAAAAAAAAATAATAATTTGTGGCCACAATATACTAATTTCTGGCCACAAAATGCTAAATTGTGGCCACGAAATACTAATTTGTGGCCACGAAATACTAATTTGTGGCCACAAAATGCTAATTTGTGGCCACGAAATACTAATTTGTGGCCACAAAATACTAATTTGTGGCCACAAAATAGAATTTTAGGGATAACGACATGGCCTAACTATAATGCGGGGAGTTCTGCTATACCTGTGTGGGGCATAGCCTAGGCTACCCAGAGCAAGCTAAACGTGCAGTCAGTCGTGGACGGAGATGATTTGATTGAATTGTATTTTAGCTGGGAATGAGTTCCAAAGACATTCTAAAAAGGTATTGCAAGGAATCGTTATTACCGAGAGGCATTTAAACAGAATATTGAAAGCCCGAAAGTTGTCAGGTATGACACAAATCTACTGTTATGATCAATTAAACAAGAAGACCTATGTACGGTACATGCATTATGATATTCTTTCTCTGCAGCGCTGTGGAAGTAGGTCTGGCAATCCAAGACTAATGTTTAAATAATGGTGGACAAGAATAAAGCTGAATAATTAAACCAAAACAATCCCATGGTGGATGAATTGTGTCCGCCATAAAAAATCACAGCATGTTTAAAACAATGTCGTAAGAAAAATGTGAAGATGTATAGAATGTAACAGGGGGCATCCTTGCCAGATGCCCGAAACGGTTAAACACCTCAACTGGCTCCTTTCGACGTGAAGGAGCAGCGGCTCTACTCCGAGCTCCTCGATCACGGATGACTGAGCTTCTCACCCTATCTCTAAGGGAGACGCCAGCCACCCTCCTGAGGAAACCCATTTCGGCCGCTTGTACCCTGGATCTCGTTCTTTCGGTCATGACCCAGCCTTCATGACCATAGGTGAGGGTAGGAACGAAAACTGACCGGTAGATCAAGAGCTTTGCCTTCTGGCTCAGCTCTCTTTTTGTCACAACGGTGCGATAAACTGAATATAATACCGCCCCCGCTGCACCGATTCTCCGACCAATTTCCCGCTCCATTGTCCCCTCACTCACGAACAAGACCCCAAGGTACTTAAACTCCTTCACTTGGGGTAAGGACTCATTCCCTACCTGGAGAAGGCACTCCATCGATGCCACAACATTTATGGATTAATTTAAGATGGACTGCATTGATATAGGCTAGGACTAATATGCCAAAGCATTTTGCAATGTGGCTTTTATTACCCCCCCCCCCCACACACGGTAAGTACTGGCCTGGCCATCAGGAGCAACTTGGGGTTTAGTGTCAGTGTCTTGCTAAAGGACACCTCACCATGTGGACAGGAAGAGCTGGGGATTGAACCCCAGATAACCAATGGGATCCCACAGGAAGTTTGGATTAATCCATATAACGCATCTTTTCCTATGTCAGGCTCATGGCGGGCAGGAGCTTAACCCACCATGCAAAAAGCAAGAAGCACACAAACACACAGGACTAGTTGCCTGTGCAGGGCTAACACACAGTTAGGCCGGCTACACACTGGCTGCGTGGCGTGAGCGTGTCAGCTGCGTGGCGTGTCCGTTTTTATTTCAGCTCCCTTGTTAACAGGTTAGAGCTTACACACTGCCTGCGTCACACTCACGTCTCAGGTGCGGCTCGAGCCTCGAGTCTGTAGCCTATTTTGCCATCAATACTGCCGACGTTGTCTTTGCTGTAATCAAATCAGTATATATTTATGTTTAACATGAAGTATATACCGCTTGAGTGCATTTTATCAATGGGAAACATACATGTGTACAGACAAGGCTAGCAGCAGCAGTCACACACCTTTCTGGTGTTCAAAGACATAGAAAATGCCACACAGCCGCCACGCAACTGACATGCAACAGAAACGCCACGCTCACGCCACCCTCACGCCACGCAGCCAGTGTGTAGCCGGCCTTAGACTTGTACATTCATATATGAGAAAATAACTATTCATCTGAACTGTGAGAGTAAATCAGAGCAAACCCAGCACAGGGAGAACATGCAAACTTCTCACGTGCAAATTTCTCCCACACAGTCAGAGCCCTGAGCACTGCCCCTAGTGTACAGTATGGAAGTTAGTTTGTTGTTTATTTCTCACCGGCAGAAGGAAAAACAACCAAATTACATGCATAACCAGGCAGCAACACATTTATGCACTGAAAATACATCTGCCGTGTATGCAGTAAACAAGGTGCAGTATTTCTGTGAATGCAATGCATGAACATTTTGTTGCATTGGTGGGAGGTACATGACCACTACTGGGTGTTTTTCACAGTTTTCCATAGCCATTATAACAGACTCTAATACACCAACTTCATATCCTTTACACTTCACTATAACTTTTTTGTTGTTGCTTACGTCTAATTAATAATGGAACATAATTTTGCAGGTTAGACAACATTCAGGCTGCGTTATTTCCTTTTTTAGCTGCTTAGCCTGCACCATGACCCGGACAAAGAGGTGCCAGCTTTCCACATGGCTCTGCTAGTCTCCAGCTGGTACCAGCTCCGGCACCCCTGCTACTCTACACAGATGGGACTTAAGATCCCCGACCGGTGGTATTACATTAGGTACCATTGTTAAACCTTGCGTACGGTGAGCTCAAACACACTAGCAGAAATTCCTAAAATATGCACCCAGTGAGGAGCTTGAAGTGAAGTGAAGTTGAATTGTCTGAAAGAAAGAAAGTGTTCATTTATGGGATAGGAATCTCACAGTAAGCTAATTAGCTTAGTGTATGAAAAGATTATATTTGGAGATACATATGCGTGATATCCTGACCTGAACAGTTGACAAAAGGGGCATTATAGCTGCAATTGTGATTGTGAGTAGTTGTGATCATCTGGGAAAATAAAATAATGGCCATGTGTCACTGATGCTTTAAATACATAATGTATTAGCAAATGATCCAACATTCTTAATTAAATTGTGGATATGTATGTAGCACTAAATATACAGTATGTCTAGTGGTTAAAAATGCATCTTGGGCCCATGTTTTGCTGCTATGCAGTGATACAAACTTGTTGTTTCTGAAGTTACAGCACAATGAAGTCATTATAAACATTTGTTGTTTGCTGTGATATAAATCTTTAGTACCAATGTATATTAGCCTAATGTTCTCCCAGAGGTTAAAAGGCTGTAGCAACAGGGTCAAGGTAACTTGTCAGCAATCGATTCTTAATGTGAAAAACAAAATGGAACCTGACAAAGTGCAGCATTGCAAGATTGCTGACAGAGCATGTTTATAGATTTGTGTGTGTGTGTGTGTGTGTGTGTGTGTGTGTGTGTGTGTGTGTGTGTGTGTGTGTGTGTGTGTGTGTGTGTGTGTGTGTGTGTGTGTGTGCCTGCGTGCGTGCATGCATGTACGTGTATGTTTGTGTGTGCTGGCATGCTAGAATTAATTCCTAATGTGTGAAATCAGTGTGCAGTAAATGTTGCTTCTCCCGTCTGCCAATTCCCAGTTTTTAGAAAATATTATCCCCGCCTGTGTGATGTACTGCTTATTTTTGGCATTAAATGAATTAAACCATAACATGAAATTTTATAAAGTGTTGCAACTAGGCACCATATTGCTCCATCCCCAGACTGCCTGGCGACAACAGTAATGTGTGCTGCAGGTCCAGTATTTTATGGAAACTCCACTATATCTGCCAGTTTGTTTTGCAGCCTTGAGTTAGTGTATGTGACAGCAGGAAGAGATGATGCAGCACTTGAGACAGAGAGGTAATTAGCCACAGAGAAACAAGAGACCACCACGAAAGCTTCGAGAAGAGCTGCCAGCCCTCTCTCCCACAGCATATTCAGTGAAATAATATGACAAGAGAGTAGGATGATGTGATTGGTCTGATTGGTCTTCTTGCACCCTCAAGTGGCAAAATGCTGACATGACAGGATAAGAGAGAAGACATGGCAGCTGGCGTTTCTTCATTATGTAAGGTTTAGAAGTGGAACATTTCATATTTGAAAGTTGTAATGATCAGAATTTAATATAATTTATATTTGAGTTAATTTACTACAAATGTATTTACAATGTTTAGTCAGTTAATCATTTACATATTTATGTTACACAATTATTTACATATTTACGTGTTTACATATTTAACAGTCAGGATATTCTATTGAATCTGCCTCTCTGATTCCCTCATGTTTACCTCAGTTCTTGCTTCTGATTGGTTAGTTCAGTCACATGGAAGGTCCGAACAAGGAAGTGTTGTTGTTGTGAGTGGTGTTCAGTAAAGTACCACTTGAGAAAGTCATCCGTCTCCATCCTGCTGTTTATTATCATAAAGAGTGGTCCACCACCACATACCGAACCCTCACGTTACAATTATGCCAATGAGAGGCAGAGCTCTGCTATGTATTTACTATGTGTTTTGTAATATACCCAGCATATATATTGACATGGAAATTCACTGTTGGAAAATAAATCACATGTTCAACACCACATGACATTAGAAAGTAAGGAATTTGAGAGCTGTGACTGTAAGTCTGAGACATCAAGATGAATGACCTGAAATTGCTCCATAAACATTCACTGAATGGCTTATTAATTATGATAAATGACCAATACTGTTGAAATGTTAGCACAGTTCTGAAATCATAAAACACTGGAGAGACAGACTTGTGTATCATGAGAAAATCATGACGAATTGATGAATGAATTAAGTTTTTATTATTGTGTCATTGGCCCAGCTGATATTGGCTTTCTTTTTCAGGAAAGTTCTGTTTACACTGACACAGTTATTCATACTTGGAGGCTGCCTGGGTAAACTATTGGCCACAGAGCACCTCCACTTTCTTCCTTGGGGGTTAAAGGCCTTGCTGAAGGGCACCTCCATGGTGATGATGTGGCAGGAAAAACACTGCTATTTTACCTTCCTCACCCAGATTTGTCCTGCTGGTCAGAAGAATGAACTTTCCGGTCACAATCCTGCTTTTTTAACCTTTAGGCCAGTAATTTCCAACCTGGGGTACTTGTTTACTTCTGCAGCTACACAGGGGTACTTGGAAAGATTGTGGGGTAGCTCAGCTAAGTGGAAAAGAAGAAATTGTGTATTGATTTAGGGAAAAAAAGAGATAAAAAAAAATCAATGTAACACCTTAATGCCAAGTGCTGCAATTGAGGGTTTAGAAAAACTAGTTAGCAACCTAGCAGAAACATCTAAACGGATAGCTAAAAGTAACAGATTGAGTGGTTGAAATTCCCTAACTTCAGCCACTCATAGAAGGAATTCAAACTCAGCAAAACCTACTCAAAAAAAAAAAGAAAAAAAACACTGAATCATGTATTCACATGTGCAGACCACAGTCAATGTGTTTTCTCGCCTTGAATTACTGTCAAAGAAATTCCATTAAGGCCATCCCATCTGCCAAAGTTTGTGAATCACTGCTATAGACCACTGCTTTATATTAGCAACAAATCATACAATACGAAGAATGGGAGGACATTTTATATTTTCGGATTCTTTTGTACTCCAAAGAGAGGCAGGATGAATGGTCAGTAATTTAAACTATCCCCTGAGAGCAGGATATTACATAAGCTGTCTATAATACACAGTGATATATGGCTGTAACACAGCTTATAAACTCCAACATCAACAATCAATTTGGCCTTTTCCTCCTTACTTATATTTCCACATTGATCATTGATGACTTTTACAAATGTTGGCCCTCAAAAGATGCTGAGCAGAGGAAAATGACAACTCACGGCTCATGCGAAGTACCTCTCACATAATGAGTCACATCAAGGACACTGGAGGGTGGAGGTTTATGGCGGGCCCATAATAAACTGACACATTGCTTCAGTGAACATGGAAGCAAATGCTGGACTGCCAAGCCAAATACACTCAGACCCCCTATCAGTTTATAGATGTAATGGATCCAGCAGGCACACTGAGCCCATTGGCCTCCAGTGGCCCTTTGGATGTACCATGGCACATAAGAAACTACATGGAGCCCGTGTGTTCATGCACGGAGGGTTAGGCTTTTTGAGAGAGCTGAGGCATGCACACAGTACAACTATTCAGACAGCTCACAGAGGAGAGATGGAGAGAGAATGAGCAGGTCTTCATGGGGCAACAGCAAGAAAATGGCTGTTACATAACAATAACACCAAATGATGGTAAGGACTGCATAGGCTCTTGGTAGCTGAAGAGAGATGCACGTTGATCTGGTCTCTATTCATAGAAGAAAACATTTTTTCAAAAGAATGAGATTGTTTTCACAAGTTTTATATTCACTGGTGAAAATAAAGATGGTGGTTACGTGTCTTAATCCCTCAGATGACTCAAATGATTTCCTGTGTTTCCTCAGTGTGTCTGTCAACCAGCCGTGTACTGTCAAAACTAATTATGGTAATAATCTGCCAATATGTCTGACCAATAGTCGGATTGTAGCCAGTTCAAAACATTCAACAGTCATGTCCCCTACTGGCAACAGAAATATAAACTGATTTGCTATCAAAGTTCATTCTCTGCCTTGGAAATAGTTCTTTTGTCACAATGTAATGGGACAAAACAATCCCAACTCCATTTACTAGCTTTTTCCAGAGCTTTCATCCGTATCACACAGTCTGGTCATGGATCTGTTGACACGCAAGCTCAGTAGCTGTTCTGCTTTTATCTGTGACTGTGCTTTTATCTGTTATATGTGAGTGTTTTATTGGAGTTCTCGTCCATGTAATTAAGGCATGTGCTATGCCATGTGCGATATGGCTGATATCTCAGTACATAGCTTGTTAGTGGACTGAGTTGAGATTGTTTTGCCAACCTTTTTTTCAGCACATTTGTTGTTTAAAGTGCATGCTCATATTATGCTTTTTGGCTATTTCCTTTTCCATTATTGTGTTATATATCTTTTTTGGGCATGTTATAGGTTTGCAAAGTGAAAAAGTGAGAAGGTTCACCCCAAAGGGAGTTACCATCTCCCACAGAAAAGCACTGTTCACAAACTGCAACCAAACAGCTCTATTGTAGTCCAGCCTTTACTTCCGCTAGCTGCTAGCGTGTCACGCCCTCATACTCTGCTTCTGACTGGCTATTAGTCCTAGCTACTGCGCATGTGCGACTCCCAACAAAGATGGAAGAGAAGTGAGATGCCTCACTCGGTAGCTAAAACAGAGAGCTCAACACACAGGGTGAAAAGAGGAGCTGCAGCAATGTGCAGTACAACAAAAATATAGTGTTTTTTGAAAATTAAACCATGTAAACCTATTCTGCTACAACCTCATGAACCTGAAAATGATATGAGCACTTTAATACACTTTTGAAAACCATTATTTTACTTTTTACTTTTTGTGTATTTGTTTTTAATACAATAAAGACAGGTTCCCAATTTTTGAAGTCTGTCTTAAAATGATATTTCATTTTGCTTGCTGTAATCATTCCTGCTGTTTATACTGGCAGTTTAGAGATCTTAAAGCTTTATTGTGTAAGAATTTCTCCCATCTAGTGGTGAAATTGTATATGACAACCAACTGAAATTCACTTTCTAGCCCCCCCCATTCCGAGTGCGTTCTAACTCCTACGGTGGCCGAACCCGAAATTAGCCACAACTGCGTCCGTGAGTGTCCCTTCCAGTGTAATAATAGTTTGGCGTTATTTTGGTACCATTTCATTGCTAACATCAGCTATCAGGTTCCCAAACATATGCAAGCTAATGTTAGTAAAGTATCAGTGCTATCGTTATTCTGTATATTGTACAAGATTAATAGTGTAAGGCGATGTATACAGCGTAGGAGAGAAGCAACGGAGGTTTGTGTTTTTAATATATTTCTCTGAGCAGTATGAACAATGTCAATGAAACCGAAATTATCTCTTAGTATCTCCATCGTTTCCACGCAGCTGTTCTAGTAGCTAGTCTGTGTTACAACTCCATGACCTGAGTTGTCTGCCAGGGAAATCACTGCACATATGATTACGTGTTACAAGGTAGACAATCCTTTTTCATCATTGACGCGAGGAAAAGTATCCTAGACGTCGTTCTAGCGTTATGTACAACCATGCTATATTTAGCCAAGCAAGTAGCAACTATTAAACTTTTAATTTACACAAATAGGCAGAATTACCTGTTGAGAAGAAAGCAGGCAACTTCGGCGTCCCTTTTAAAATCCTTGCTCCTCATCAGCTCTTTCCATCTTGGAAAACCAACAATATTAACTTTGGTCTTGTTGCTTTGCCTGTCACGGTGTCGTTTTAATTTCCTTGGCGACTCAGTTACATGTCCTCGATAATAGATGCAACAGGCTTTCAAATCTGTAATCTTCTCCCCCTTCCTCCCTGGCATTCATCACAGTCAGTGCCACTGAGTGAAAAGCGTGAAATGCGGAGCAGTATGTCCTGTATGTCCCTTACCGGCTAACGTATTTCAAGATGGCGCATGATTCTGGAGCGTCTACCCCAGTTCATGTAAGCGCAAATGTAAAATTTCAAGCCAATAGGAATACTTGGAGTTGATGGTGGTGGTCAATATTCACAAAAAAGGACAATTTTGTGAAGGGCAATACAGATTTTGATAATAAACAACTAAATACGTTACACACTGGGGCTTTAACGTGATGGGGAACACAATCCACAGTTCTTGCTCTGTGCAAAAATACATTCCAGTTATTGGAAGTTAATTTGAGGCTTCACCTGCTGAAAAATCAAAAGGGTATCTTCCATACTTACAGTCTTTTTTATTTGTTGGATTAATCCATGACCTGCAAAACAGTGGGCCCTGCATCCTCAAAGATTTACACCCTCTTTTCCTGATTGTGTTTCCCGAGTGTGATGAATCCCTCAATTTTTGGCATGAAAGTGGTGAAATGAAACTGTAGAAAACTGGCACAGTATTGGCTTCAGCATCAGCCTCCCATACAACAATAAATACAAAGCTGAAATTAAGATACTGACACAAAAAGCATTCTTATCAATCTTTTCAATGAAATGATGAATCCCTAACGTTTTTTAAATTGGAAAAAGCTTCATAAACGACATGACATTGTGGCCAGAGCGGACAGAGCGAAGGTCAGGGACAATTAAAGATGGATGAGGAACCAGCGCCAGGAGCGGGGCGGGGGGGGGGGGGGGGGGGGGGTTCAGTGTCAAAGGTGTCGGCTGCTCAGGTGTCACTGGCTGTGTGAAGAGAGAGCAGAGAACAGGAGATCAACAGCTGTGGAGGTATCGGGTCACCTGGTGGAAAGACACATTCAGCTCCGTACCCGGACAAGACAACAGGTAAGATCACCATCCCGTGAGGCTTTGATGGAAAATTAGTGAGGGGCGAAAACAGACAGAGGACTTTAAACACCTTATAACCAGTAGTCACTAGAAAAAATTACTAAGCACTGTAAGGGACAATATGACTGACTCTTGTAAACCTGTTGAAAGGCTGTCTGATGTGTTACTTGTTGCATTGTGCCTGTTTGAATGTTGGTCTGTGTATGGTGCTTTTACGTGCTGACTGTATTAAGTCATTTTTTTGTATTTTATTTTTTAGGTTGCCATTTTAAAACTGGCCAGTGACAGCAGATGGAAATTAGCCTGCTGAGCTAATTCTGGCTCATTTACAGTTACTTTGCTGTTAATTAATGAGCACTGTCCCTGTCAAATAATCAAAATAACAAAATAAAAAAGTTTTTATTCAGTTGTTAAATAGTTAAGTAAGTAAGTGCATTTTACGATGCTAAAAGTACTGTTTATTTACATGGTGTCTGGTGGGTTTAGCGAACGCAATTTTGTGGATATTTTTATGTTTCTTGGGTTTTTATTATTATTTTTTGGACATTTTTAGGCCTTTATTCGACAAGACAGCTGAAGACATAAAATGGGAGAGAGGGGGAATGACACACAGCAAAGGGCCGCAGGACAGAATCAAACCTGGGCCCGCTAGGTCAAGGAGTAAACCTTTATATATGGGCACCCGCTCTACCAACTGAGCTATCCAGGCACCTGGATGTTGTTATGTTTAAAAAAAGGATCTTACTCTTTAACAGAAAGGTCGACCTCCTTAGAAAGCCATTCCATAATGTTGTCAGACACTTATAATCTAAGCCTGTCAGTGGCAAAATGAACACAGTTCAGGTTTTGTCACAAACCAACCCACAACACATGTTGGTCTATTTACCCTACTGGTAGAAAAGTGTTCTCTTTCCAGCCACTAAAGGGTGCAAGAAAGAGTATGTTAACTGCAGTAAAGTGCTTAAGATGAAAGTTTTCGGGAGTTACAACAAACTTCAAACACTTCTTTACCACCCAAGTCCCATATTTCTTGTTATTTACCATCTGAGGCTGAGGTGCACTCATGCATACATAGGCTACTAATCTCAGGACATGGCTGTCTGCCGGCTGCCTCCTCTCCCAGAAGTACTCAGCCCAGCAGATGACATGGCCAAGGATGAAGCGATTAGGTTACAGATACTGTAAGTCACTGACAGGCTGTGAAGGGAACAATGGAGGCTTGTTAGTTTACATGGAAAAAAGAAAAGATTACTGTCATCTTCAGTTTCCCCAAGTTGGATTTATTTTAGCTTTAACACGTGAGGCCCAGGTGGGAATTGAAACCCCAGCCAAGGCAGATGTGCCTTATTGAATGACCGTATACAACTCCAATGAAAAGTAGAAGACCTAATCTAATTTCACCTGTACACTTTCATCTCAGTATTTTACATCATCCTTGCCAGACTGAATTATATCCGACCTGCTCTACTTCATCTGATCAAAAAAACTGCTCTACTATCCATTAGCACTTTACATTATAGCTCAATAATAAGATAATTATGGGTTAATATCAACCTGATTCTAGACATTTGAATCACAATCACTTTAATAATTAGCAGGATAAGGTATTGCCTTGGTAATGTAAAAGCATGTCTTCAAAAGAATGTTTTCCCGCATGTTAGCCTTTTGTTAGCAATTTATTACCATGAAAATGCTAACATGTTCAGCTCCATATACCATGAAATGTTTTTTTTGTCATTATTGCCAACATGTTTTACTATTTTATTGCCCTACTGCAAAAATGAAACCAAGATCTTTTTCATTGTTATAATTAAGATGGCCGGGCCAAAGCCCACATGGTCTAATTTAAGTGATTTAAAGAGATTGTTTGACATTTTGGAAAATGCAAAATATTTGCTTTCTTGTCAAGAGTAAGATGAGAAGAATTGATACCACTCTGAAGTGGTATCAACCTTCCCCCTCTCAAAAATATCAGCAGAGCACTGCCATTTGCTTACCCTGTAATTGTGTGATCTGTAAGCATTTCTTTACTCAGGCAACTCTGTATAAAAGCATCAAATGAAATCCTAAACTAAAAAAATCTTTACTGTATGTTCTCTTCTCTTTCTTTATCAGGAGGACTCAATGAGAAGAATCAGGAGAAACAGCCAGGCTCTCCTCCAGGATCTCTTTTACAGGGGGGTCCACGGAGGAGACAGGGATACTCCTGTACGTTTCTAATTAGCGTGTTTATGAGCCATGTCTGACTTTTCAGCTCCAAAGCTTCATTAATGGTTGCTTAACTTACAGATTCCAGCTCAGCCTGGTAGAGATGCTAAAATGATTCACTCAATCGCCAGCCTGATCAGAGCGAAGGGCAAACTCCTCGTCCTGGAGAACCCTGACACTGTGGAGATCTACAAGGTCAGCTTTCAGTTTTTTGAACAGCGTATTATTATTATTATTATTATTATTATTATTACTACAGGGAGGGATGGATTCAATGTATTACAGGCTGGGAGCTCTTATTTAATATAAAACAGTTAAAGATCCAATGTGTGGGAATTTCTCCCATCTAGTGTTGAGATCATATATCACAATCAACTCTCTTGCGCCACGCTGTTCAAAGTACATATTACAGCTACGGTAGCCATTCGGCGTCTCTTTCGATCCCCTTTTCCTTCATCAGGTCTTTCCATCTTTGGAAGGCAGCTCCAATGTTCACTCTTTTTTTATGATGACGCTGGTGGTGTGGTCCTCCATGTTTCCTTCTTCAAACTTGTAGGGGCCGAGAAGCGACGATACCCATTAGCAGCATTAGCAGCGCCTGTGAGTTTATTATGCTTAGCGAAAACGTGAAGGCGGAGCAGTATGTCCTGTATGTCTCTTACTGGCTAACGTATTTCAAGATGGCGCATGGATATGGAGCGTCTACCCCAGATCATGCAGATGCAAATGTAAAATTTCAAGCCAAAAGGAATACTTGGAATTGATGGTGGTGGTAAATATTCATGAAAAAGGACACGTTTGTGAATGGGCAACACAGATTTTGATAATAAACAACTAAAAACGTTACACACTGGGCCTTTAAGAATTTCAAAAAGGGCAGATTTTGTGTTTCTCTGTTCTACATCCTTTTTTACATGTGGCACTCATAAGGAATAAATTATGCTTTGTGCGCTGTTAAAGAGGGTTATTAGGGTTGAATGTGATGTAAGATGGATTCACCTATTTAACTATTGCATTTATCCAACATAGCTGGATGATGCAACAGCCCGTCGTAGCAGAAGCGGTAAAGATGATGTTTACCTCCCAGCCATCACAGCGAAAGCATCAAGTCTACAGTCATTGGGAGGGTCTCTGAGTCAGTCCTGCCCTTACCTGTACGACAAAAGAAGAGGATCTTTCTCCTCAGTTGCCTCTCAGAGAACTGGAGGTCACCCTAAAAAACAGGTAATCTCACATCTGTTTATCTTCCAGTGGAAAAATTCTGAAATTTCTTTTCAAAGTCAAACCTTTTTGTTTTTTCCACCGCTCTCTCTCTCTTTCTCTACATATCAGAGTAACCTAAAAGCACAAAAAGAGGCAAAGAAATCCAACGTCACCGTGACAATGACCTACCTAGGACAAGGCCGTCGGGGGTCAGGGTTGGGGTCAGGTCAGGACGAGCTGAAAGTACTCCAGCAAGTCAACGGAGGGGAGAATATCTGTGTCTTCAAAGGCGTGGTGACTCCAGGAGGTAGGAGCTGTGAAATTTACAGCTATTTTGCTAGAATACGCACAAAAGAGAATTTAGCCCTTATAATATAGGGCTAAATATAATATTTTTATTTTATTTTCATCTATAGGAAACATTAAGGTGTTTTCCCCCATTAAACAAGCCAAGAATAATAGGCGATTGTGATTAGGTGTAAAAGCTTCTCTGTCTTTTCACACGTTCAAAGGAGCGCTATGCAGTTTTGGCAATTTCTCGCTTTTTGCTCGTAGGTTTCTCTATAGAGCTCCCCCTAACAGCTTCGGAATAGATATAACTGCTGACTCCTCACTCGGTCAGTCTGCCAAACTCCGTCGCTACCTTGTTCTTATAGCTAGTCGGTTCCTGTATATGTGCAGTGCGGTGAAGCATTCGTTACATCGCCAGACCTGACGCTTCGACCTACTTCCTGATGCTGAGGCCGGCGGCCCGCCGGCTGAAAGTTGCAAGAGTGTTTTTTCCACTCACAGGCGCTAGGGGGAAGTGAGACAACCACCATTCAACCCGAAAAAGTCATATAACCATTCTAATGACTTAGAGGTAAATTAAGCTAAAAAAAACTGCATAGTTCCTCTTTAGTTACTCAAAGCCACGTTGTAAAAAAGGATGTAGGCCCGAGGCAGTATTTGAGTTGAATAAGAAGAATAGAGAAGCTGATGTGTGACTTGACAAACTAACATCACATAAAATTAAAAAAAAGTCAGTAGACAAGACAAGTTATTTCGTCTTTGCAGTCGGTACATGATGATACAGCCATCAGGGAGGGAGGGACTCACAATGTCGGGCAGATGTACAAGAAAGAGGATATGGATTTCTGCTTGGAACTGTGTGTTTGTGATTTGTTCACAAAATATTCTGTATCTCTATACGGTGAAGGAATAAAACAAAAGACACAATAACACATTCAAAAAAGTCTATATAGGATTCAGCAAAGTTATATTTGTTATGACTTTATATTTAGTTTTTAATTGACTGTTATTGCATTGATTTTACCCTATATATACTGTAGTGTACTCTACACTACAGTATATTGGCTACATTGGTACTGTATGTGACTTTGGTGTGAAGGATGGTTGTTGGGAACAGTTTTCATCAGTCATTAAAGAAGAAATATTTGTTCGGAAAGATTTTGACAATGTGTTCTGTAGATTATCCAGAGTCATTGCTCATTGTTGAGAGCACCACAAACACAATTTAATTCACCTTCATAACGGTGGAAACAGAAATCTTAGATGGATATCAGATATTAGATGGAAATGGGACTAGAGAAAGTTGGATTTTGGTCTTGGGTTCCTTTTTTAAAATAACGTTATATATTTTTTTTCCAGAAGGGGGGGACGCAGGAACAAAAAAAATAACGTGTTCTTTTCTGGCTTTTTTTCTCAGAAGTAGTGATGGGCATTCAATTACATTTTCTTAGTTGATCGTCGGGAGAATTAACGATCGACTATCGATTAATCATTAATATTTTTATATTAAAATTAATTTTTTATTTAACTTTTTATAGATTAAAAATGCAATGAAAATACAATCTTGATGAGATCTTAATTACAACTTGTGGCAGTTAAACTGGAGGTTAGGCTAAACTTCAAGATATATGCGCTGCGGTGCTCTGAAGCAGCAGAACCTGCTGCTGTGAGCCGGCGTTCTTAAACAGAGACCCTTGCTTGTTCCAAAATAATAAATAAAAATAATCATGTTAAATAATAACTTAACCAAAAACATAATAATACTTAGATCTGACAGGTTTTGTCAAAATGTAACTCAAAACTATCCAAGGTATGGACAAAGCCTAATAAAAAATAACCAGTAACTCACATACTACTTCTGCACCAGTCTACTGATTTATGTTGAGAAAAATAAACAGGTTGACATGATCTGGGGTCAGACGCGACTGCTACCTGGTGACCGTCAGTCCAGACTTGTTGAGACTGAGAGCAGGATTCACCGCCACCGACATTAACCTGGATCGGATGCACTTTGTTTAAGTGGTACATCATTTGAGTCGTGGCCGTGTTGTACTTATACACGGCGTCGCAGTGTTTGCAGTGAACTAAGTCGTTTTTTTTTTTTGAAATCACAATGGTCCCACGCCACACTTCGCTGTGACCTCTTCATGATTACTTTTGAAATAAAAACAGAAACTTGCAGCTAACTGAGTAGCCTATGGCGCCCCCGGGTGGTAAAATATTTAATTGCTGCCACACAGTGAAATTAATTTCATTGCTTCAAGACTCACACCACGCAACGCAACCTGCATTAGTTTAATAAATAACAAATTAACGTGATCGAAGAAATTCTTAATGATTAATTATCGATCGTCAATTAATCATGCCCATCCCTACTCAGAAGCTTTTGACCTCTTCAAGCCTGAAATTGAAATATACCAATCTTAGTAACATCACTCTTCAAGTATACTGTAGTGCTTATAGCTCATAGACATAAGGTGTTCAGTACATGTATGAACAAATCTTTAACACTAAATCCTCAAGCTGAACTGACGATTCTGAATCATCATTTTCACTTTAGCATCGGAGCTCCACTCACTCATGACTTCATTTTGTCAGCTTAACAGTTATGTACAGTATGTTGAAAACCACACAAACAATCTGGATGTGATAACTTACAACAAAATTGAAGACGAAAGCAATGAAGTGAACAGAATTAAGCAAACCACAAAGTGAACCACAAAGTGATTTCAACCTCTAATATGCAACCTGTTACAATGGGTTGCATATTGCTATCAAGGGTCACAAGCCAAAAACATTAGAAACCACTGCTTTATGCTACTTCCTGGATGCTGCCAACCCAAGTGTCTCACAGCACCATGAGCTTAGACCACAAGGAACACCTGAACCTGTTGACGTTCACGGCAACGTGATCCAAACAAAGTCAGATAACCACGGTGAATCTGTTACATCTATCAAATCATCTTCAACCTTCAAGCATTACTTAATATTTTCTCCTTGTACCTTTCAGAGCAGTTTCAGTTTGTCTCTCAGAGACACAGAGGTTTCCCCTTCAGTGCCACCTTGTATGTTAACGGCATCATGGTGGCCAGAATCAGTTCCTGCTGCGAGTACCGCTACGCTCCCGGCTTCCAGCAGGGCAGGAAGAGCTGCTTCAGATTGGCTTGGCTGGCTGGTGGCATACCCTGTTACAGGTCAGATTTCATCCTCTGGGACAGCATCGGCAGAAAATGTGAAATTAGTACCATGTCAAAACTGATTGGGTAAACCCATTTCTCTGAAGATATGATATTGTGGATCGACACAGGAGGGAAAAGGATGCATATTGCATGACATGAGGGAATGGTGTTGGTGTTGGTGCTGGGGAAGAAATGGGAGTCATGATGAAACACTTTTCATCTTTTTCAGATGCACAAGTCTCCGAAACAAATACAGCTCCTGCCAGCAGCTGAACAACGGCACAAAGGACAACTTAATTCTCCCTCTAGAGCAGAGCCCTGGCAATGGTACAACGCTTGGAAATGAGTGTCTCAATGTTCCATTACTTCCTAAAGCTTATTCATCAAAAAAGAAAATTGACATTAGGCCCAGTCCGTGATTTTAATGGACTAGTTTGAAGACAAAATCTCCCACAAAGCATTTTTTATACTCTTTCTTTTCTCCTTTTGTGTCTAATGTCTCCAATGCAGGCACCATTGAGTCGTGTCCATCATCCCCTCTGTTTATCCCAGCCAAACCAGAGAGGAAATCAGGGAGGAGAACAAGAAAACATATCGAGGAAGGCAGCAGAGGTTCTACAGACAGTGAAGACCCTGCTGTAGCTGGGATTAAAGAGACTTCCAAGAAGAAACGACGCAAGGGTCAAACTAATCAGAAAAAGAAAGAGAGCAAAGACAAAACAGCTGGAAGTAAGAGGGAAGAGGGACAAGACAGCAAGGGCTTGGAGGGCTCGCACAGGTCAACAGTGACTAAAAAATGTCAAGCATCGTCTGACAGACGAGAACATAAGCAGCAGAAACCAACCAGCAATGTCACAGAGCCGCAGAAAGAGCAGCCGCGATCAAAAATGACAAGCAAAGTTCTCGGTAAGCACTGTTTTTTTTTTTAGCTGCTTTCATTCCTGTAAGAGAAGATTTACAAATATGGGAGAATAAAAACCTTCCACGCTTTCAAGTGGAGATACAGCTGACCTTAAGTTCATCTACATGCCATCCATGTCCATTTAATATTCTTTGTGGGGGGAAACAAATGGGAAAGAGTTTTTCTTTTTAAAGATTCATTGCAGGATGAGGAAGCACTGACTAAGCAGAACAGAGAGAAACAGAAGGAGCTGGGATCAAATGGGAAAAGCAGAGATGGGGAAAAACTGAAGGACTTCTATGAAGAATGTGTGGAAATGAGCAAGGCGTTGGAGCAGGGCCTAAACAAACACAACTGGTTCAAGGCAAACAGTGAGTAAAGAAACAGCACAGTAGGGATGTACTGGAATCCCCCTGGAGTGCTGTAACTGATTTACATAATACACTTTAGCACAAAAACTTGAATTTGCTAAAAAGTGATGCATTGAGCAATGTCTGCTTGCAGGAAGATGGATGACATGTGGGATAGGTTATGCAGATTGTTCACACATGCACGCACGCACGCACAAACGCACGCATGCATGCATGCATGCACGCACACGCACACACACATGCATGCCTAAATCTCTACCGAACACAAATTCTCAAACTGAATTTTAGATTTTATTATTAAATTCTCACATCAACAGTGGGTATCAATATCACTGTGTGCACTTGGCTTTGGGATAGACAGTTTTATTGCGCCTAAGTTATTTTGTTTTCCCTTTGTATGCCAAGTCCTGGAGAGATGCCAGCTCCAAAAGAGGCTGTCGTCGTGCCCCAAATCTCCAGGCTCGGATGTGGAACACAGTGCAGAAAGTGATATAGTCCTGCAGCCTGATAGAGAGCCAGAGGAAGAAGAGGACACTGCCAGCCAGAGTGCTGGCAAAGAAGAGCCTGTTAAAGAACAAGACCTGCAGGCGCAGGTGTGTGTCCAACACAAATTACTGTGTTGAATCTATGTTTTTTGCCAGAAACACTCTTGGCATTAAAACACTAGCATTAAAGCCATTGAAATAACCACATCCCTGCATTATGCAGCAGCATTAATTTGTGTTATAAATTGTTATTTCATTACTATAAATGATATAAAAACAATGCTAATATTGTTAATATAAAGTGTTAACACGTGTGTTAATATAAAAACAATTTGTTGTTGATACACTTCCTGTTAATTTCAAGTAGTTACATGCAGTATTATTCCGTTTAGTTCATGATGATCATTGTTTAGTTTTCAGCCTTACTTGGAAGATTATATTACAAGATTTCCGCAATCTCCACAATTTCCACAAAAGCAGAAACAATGTAATATAAATGAAAATGTATATTACATAATTTCATCAACTTCTCAATGTTAGATATAAAACTCAAAAACATCAAAACGACTTAAATAACAGGGAAAGGGCATTATCTCATTGGTATGCAACATGTATGTGACTAATAAAAAGTTGATTAATTCACAAAAAAATCGATTCTAACATAAAGGACCATGATTGGGAGGTTAATACACACATGAGTGTAACAAATGGTCACTGAGTATTATCTGGGACAGACAGGCGTTTTGGCTCGGTCGCAGCCATCATGATGAAAAAGCTTCCAACAGCGCCTGAAAAATTCCTCAAGGTCTAGCAAAGTGGCACAGTGGATGTGGCCGACAGCCAGACCATATGTCTTTATGCACTCTCAGCCAGTCTCTGTGTTCAGAAAACCTCCAGCACCTGTCCCACTCACATCTCATTCCCAGCCACATTTTGGAGCTATGCTGCTCTCACACACAAACAGTAAAATACTTAACGCAATACTCCAGTCTCGAGGCTGTGATGAAAACATGTATTTTGATATGAGGGGGAAAAAATGTGTGCAACAAAATCGGATTTGTGTATTTTAGGAAAACGTGCTGTCAAGGTTAAAAGGTTGTTAGATGATATATTTGCATAATTTCTTTGTACAGTCTTGTATTCTCCCGTGGGAGACCGTTTCCCACATTTTGTTCATAGTCCCTTGGCCTTGTGGACTTTCCGAAGCCCAGTGGGTACACTCTAAAATGCTTCGCCATCATTTTTATTGTATTTTCTTTTGTGAAAAGATAACCTTTTGGAGATATGTCTTAACTCTAAAATGGAAAGTTTCTACTGACATCTTGCACTGAGGCAGACCAAATCAAAAACTAACATCACATACTTTCTATGACTTTCTCGTGGTTTGTGACTGTAGCTCCACGCCATGATGACAGTGCTGAGCACATCCGATGAGGTGGAGCAGCTGGTCCTGAGGAACACGGACCTGACAGACGACCTTCTGCTGAGCCTGGCAGAGGCCTTGAAGAGAAGCCAGTCCCAGGTCACACTGCTCAACCTCAACCTCAACCTCATTGGCCCATATGGTGCCCACATCCTGCTGGACGTTCTGAGAGTGAAGCCTCAGATCAGAGGCTTACAGTAAGTCCCAGGCTACACTGATCCACGGTAATCAAACTCTAGAAAAAGAATGACAATCCGGTATGTTTTTCAGAATTTGGAAAACACACTGAATAACAAGCAGTTCCAGGAACATCAGCTTCTTATCGAATAGGACATACTAAAACTGAAGAGACAGTAAAACAACGCAGCTAATCCAAGGACAGCCTCCTTGTTGCAGAATAAAATCATAGCCCTTTTCTGTTGAATTACACAATCCATCTCTTTTATGTGAATAAGAAATGCCTCCAGTGCCTTACCTCTGTGAGTTATTTTCTTTCCCCCCATGAAATACAGCAAGTGCAAGAGCTTGTCGTTGTGCCATTGATTCAGATTGACAGATGTAGAGACTTACAATGCATGCTGACATATGTGAGATACAGCACAAGCACAGCTGGGCATTACATACAGATCAATTGAATAGTGTGGGGCTTAAAGGAATGATTTAAAAGTTTAATGTAATAGATTAATAGCACTTTGTTTTCTGTCCATTAATTATACAGCCAGAAGCTGGATTAGCTTAGTTTAGCACCGTTCTAACCAGTGGTCAGGACAAACAACAAATACTCTGGGAAGTTACTGGTCTCAGGCAAGAAAAAGTCTGGCACACAACCCCAACTGTAGTTCACAAACAGGTCTTATATGGATTAAACAGACGAGAAATGTTGAACTATTCATTTAATGTGTACAGCAGAAGTATTTATCAAATGATGTTACAAATCCACATGTAGGCTACATTTTAACAATAACCCCTGGATGCATAATTTCAAACAGGTGTGCAATTGTTCAAATCCTTAGACCTCCTTTTGAATAAAGCTAACAAATATGTCCGACTCAATAACAGGGACATATGTATACAAATCATTCATAAGATATGGAGAATCTTTCCATTAGATGTAATGGCCTCGAAGCAGAAACAACACATTTATGTAAAATTGTCATACAGTGTGAAAAAAAACCTTTTTGTCGCTTGTACCTTTTTACATCACACAAGGTTAAACTTAATATCAGGGTGCGAGGGCACACCCCTTGAAGTGAGCAGTTCCTGGAGGAATCAGAATAAATCTCCATGGTTTTCTCTCTCTACAGCATGTTTGGAAACAAACTGCGTGACCATGGACTGCTGATCCTGTTGAATGGAATAGCTGAGCTGCAGGAGCAAACAGCGAGAGCTGCTGCTGCCATCCAACAGGCCATGCTTTTCCCATCGGAGCAGAATATGCTTCTGCAGATCCCCACTGGGTGGAGCTCTTTCAGTGTTTTTGTGCTTTTGGAACTAGATATTGGGGGAAATGGCTTGAGCAGCGAAGGGGTAAAGGTGTTAGCATCATACATGAGGCACCACTCTTATCTTCAGTACTTAGGGCTGGCGCAGAATAGTGGCGCCGATCTGGCGGCATGGAAGGAACTTTTCGACAGCCTCAAAGGAAACAGCTCGCTGACTCAGATCATCCTAGACGAGAACAACTTGGGAGACCCAGGGGTCAGGCTGCTGGCTGACATGCTGAAAGAGAACGTGAGTCTGCGGCAGGTGGATCTGGACAGGAACGGCATCAGCGACGTGGGAGGAAACGATATCATGGGCGCGTTGCTTTGCAGGACGCAGGTACCGTTGACACATCTGAGCCTTCAGGAGAACAACATCAGTGCAGGACTTATGAGTAGGATACAGGAAGAGGTCAAATATAAATGAATCCTGCAGGAGTGGAAGAATACAAAAAATGAGAATATATGGAACATAAACAAAGCACTGACTTTGAGAACTCATAATATTCCTTGTTTACATTTTGAGGTCAGAGAGACTTTGGTTGGTTTTTTTTTTACCATCAAACACACACACACACACACACACACACACACACACACACACACACACACACACACACACACACACACACACACACACACACACACACACACACACACACACACACACACACACACAAATATCTCTTCCTTCCTGTAAGTGGGTGGCCCTGCTAACAAATGCTGCATCTTAGTTTAGCCCAGGCAGGTAGTGTAGGAGTGTATGTTTGCTTTAGGACTGCACTGTGGTCTGGATGGATTTTCAAAGACATCTCAATGAACTGAACCTTTCTTCTTTGTGGTGAGGTTTCATCTTAACCTAGAGGTTTTCTTCTTCCCACCAGCATTACCACTCCTGACTCCACACCTCCTACTTTGCTAAAACTGATTCCAGTGTCATTTTATTGAATAATTTTCTGCCTCCTGACTAAGAAGAAACCAAAGTGATTCATTCCACCCACAGTATTTACAGGTCATGGATGACTTATCCACAACTGTCCCCCCTCCCAGAACATTTTAGTAGCCACCTTGAGACCCCCTTCCTCCACTTCTACATATCAAAAGAGACTTCTGGACAGCTAAGCCATGCCACGTCAACTACCCTTATTCTGTCATTCTCGTTTCTCTTCATGTGCTAGACAAAGCATCTATTCAGACTCTAAGCATGGTGGTGGTGGGGGGGGAGAGATAAAAACTAGGGCGAATTCATCTGAATTTCAAGGCCGTCATCTCATTGTTCTATCAACACGGACATTCTGAGAATAACTGTACCTGTGATCAAAGCTTGTCAAAGTGGTAATTATCTCCTCCTCTCAGGGCTGCCAGTCGTGACTCTGCTGAAACCAATCCCTCTATATTTCATCTGCAGTCTTTGCAAATTTCTGTCTGTCTGTGGAACCCCGATAAAGACGTTCTCCGAAACCCCAGGAGGATGACAGATAAATGAGACTGGCGCACCTGAAGATTACATCTGCAGAAGTTGTCTTGTTCCACTGTATCAGACTGAATAAGCTACTGTTGTGGCGTACATTCAAACTCTGTACAGCAAAGAAAAATGTCTAGTTCGGGGTGTCTTATTTTATCAGGTCGATTCTGTTTGTCTAAAGTCTTGCAGATGAGACAGGTAAGATTTAGTTATCAGCAATAAAAAAAGAGTCCAAGTTTCTTTTCTTTTTGATGGTTGATCCTCTAACATCTCAACAGCCACATTTGTAGTAGGTTGAACACAAAACTAAGTGGTACACCATCATACCTGGCTGAGCATAAGCTGGCAAACAAGAGCCGCACTGTAATTCACCAACTCCTTCGATAAGGCCTTCATGCTTCTCTGTTACAAGTAAAACTCTGATCAGTGACCCCATTGTCCGCCTGTTAATGTTTTCTGTTTGGCCTGAAACAAATCCTGCAGTGTTACCAGCTTCTTTCAACTGCTCTTCCAAAAACACGGCCTTCAATCACAGAAGCTCAATCTGTTAGGAATTTACAGGTTTGCTCGAGAAAAAGTTTCCCCTTTCAGGCCTTTGTAGGTCATTGTCTCGTATCTCCTGGTGCTTTAGCTGTACAGTGAGGGTTACCAGTATCACTATCCACTGTTGTAGAGCCCAGAAATAATGAAGTCCATTCATCATCAACATTTTGCTGATAAGAACTATATGACTAATAGGTGAAATGTCACTTATCTTAATCTTTGTAAAACAAGGAATTACTCCTTTTTACAGCTAAATGGAGCATAGATACATCTGATAATCTGATACACAGGGGTTACATTTCAGACAAATAATGCTGTGCTAGGGGAAAGTGGAGAGAGGGAAGTCTTGGGAATTTTGTTTCTTGACTGTGATTAACGGGCAAAAACAAAACAAAGTGAATGAACTGAACAATGGTTACTTACCCTCATGGGAGGTTCAGTGATTCAGACTTCCTTTAGTTTCCCCGGCAGGGTGATGCAATTTATCTCCACTTACTGCATATGAAGGCTCAGTGTCTGTTTGCAGAGCCATTAACTTTTGATGTCTTTGTTATCATGTTGCTCTGGATACACACAGGTAGGTTAAACCTTTTTAACTTTCAAGTGAGTTTTTAGCCTGTCTGTCGGTTGGTCAGTCCACCATTTTGGTCCAAGACCTATTTGATGGATTACCATTACATTTTGTACAGTCATTCATTAAGCCTGATGACTTCGGTGATCCCCTCTTTTCCTCTCTTCCCACATTGAGGTTGATATTTGTGGTTTATGGCAGCACGGTGGCCCAGTGGTTAGCACCGCTTTCTGTGTGGAGTTTGCATGTTCTCCCAATGTCTGCGTGGGTTTTCTCTGGGTGCTCTGGTTTCCCCCACCACTAAAAATATGTTGCCCTCCCTCCCCCTCCCTTACTAGCTGATGTGTGGTGAGTGTCTGGTGTTGTATGGCTGCCGTGCTACACATTGGTGGTGTTAGAGAGCAGCCCCCCCCAGAGCGCTATATAAATAAAATAAAATTATGCTGAAATGTATAATAGCCTACGTTGTTATTGGATGGATTCGACCATCTGACAAGCACTTCTGAAGAAACATCTGTATATGTGCATAACATGTAGATCAAGATGTTGGGTCACCATTGACAGGGCTCAATCCGAGGGGCGGGATAAATGGCTGTCTTTCAAACTCCCTCTGCATGCAATAGGATAGCGCTACAACCAGGCAGAGCAACGAAGAAGGTGGCGGAGCTAGTTGATAGATTAAACTTTTGCCGTATCCGGTCCTTTTTTAAGATTTACTTCAGTGCCGTTCTTTGTTCTTTTCTCAAAGAAAAACGTAACTCCAAGTCTTCCAGAAGACCGCTGTTCGCCAGCAGCAGCAGCCATAAGCCCGCCCACCGACTCTATACACGATGTGATTGGCCAGACAAGAATTTTGTTTTTCCAGCTCGCAAGCCAACGGAGAGTGCCTAGACTGACCCTAGCTGCAAATTAAATTTGCTGCCGCTAGGGTGCGTCTAGATATCTAGGCTACATAACATGTATAATTACTGTAAACCTACGTCATGGGACAAAACAGCCTTTAGTTATAGCCAAGGTTGTATTTGAATGCATTTCCAAACAGAACACCAGCATTGAGGCTTCCATACTGAGTCATTTCCACCACCATCAAAATTAACACTGAAGTGTGCTGTATCCATCCATGATGAGAACAGTCTGAGTCAGTGTATGACATGAGGGAATGGATGAGCAGCAGGGGTGAATGTTTGTGTACTATGGAACTGTTTTAAGCCCACATTTGGAAAGCCAGGTGGTGTTTATGTGTTTACGGAAGCTCGGGGGTGGTGGACCTCTGTCAGAACAGCAAACCCTCTGTTGAGACCATTTAAATCCGCTCTGTACTGACCGCATGCACACGATAATTTGTTTTGTCTAGTGTGTCGAAATCAGATGTCTTTAAGGGCCATTTTAAATTCAAACATATTTTTTTCTCATGGAGACTTGCTGCAAGCCCTGAAACATTACCTGACTTTGTGGCTTGCTAAAGAGAGTCACTCTGCAAGTTTATGTCAATGAAAAGCTTATCAGGCAACTGCGCTCACAGAGGACTATGATGTGGTCTTCATTTACAGCAGTATTAAGATCTTCTAATGTATTATCAACTGTTGCAGTAAACGGTGAGGAGGGAGCAGGAAGTTGATGTTGGCTCATACTTGATGAATGGGTAAAGGCTTGGCTGAGGATGAGAGTGAAGGTTTCTAGATTTGTGAGCTATGGCATTGCAGCGAGATCTCTTTGTGGGGCCTCTCTATAACAGATCCCCTTTTATTGTCCAGAATAGGAGAGCAATTTATAGACTGCATACTGCTGTGATGATGACGCATGCGAAGCTACAGTTACATTAGTAGTACAGTTATGGTTATATTTTCTTTTTATATTGGTGGGACAAACCAACAGCAGTAAAACCACTGGATCCAAACCACAAAATGGGTTGCAAGCTAAATATGGGAAATAATTAAAAACATATTTTTAAAGGCCTCTTAAAATGATTAAAGTTCACTCGTAAAAAAAACATTAGGAAACATATTCAACCTATAAAGTTGCTTTGTTTTAGGTGCACAAACGTTTGGGAACCACTGATTTCCAGATTTAGATGCTCATAACGAGGAGGATCCACCTAAATAACTATAATTAAAGTACAATTGTGACTAAACATTTATTTATGACATTCTTTAAAGGCAGAGAAATTATTTCTGACCACTGCATGGTAGATGAAAGTGTGGGATACATCACATTGCCTTTACAATTATAGCTAGTCAAAAATGTGAAAAGATTAGTAAAGGGCAGAATCAGTGAGGAAAGTCCATTATAATATAATTATGCGACTAACAGAAGGCTATGTGAGTGTAATGCTAAACTCTTCAGATTATAAAACAACTGTATGTCTAGTGTGCCCTGCATTGCCACATCCACTACAGTATTTGACACAGCATTTTAAATTGATGATGAATGAAAAGTTGTAGAGTCCGCTATTTGAACAATGGCTCCTGCTGCTGTTTGACATTTGGCAGAAAGAGCAGCTTTTCAATATGGATTATTCATCAGCGGTTTGATCCTCCACTCAAATGTCACCACAACAATGCCTCTGCCTTGGCAGCAGCGTCTGTCTTTCTGCAGCACCGCGGGGTAAGGAACTGGCAATAATTACCACATCTAATGTGGCTTTCAGAAAGATTCAGACTTTGTGTTCACTGTTCAAGCACTTTTGCTTCTCAAATTATTATTATGACCATTTTATGGAGAAGTAAGGAAAGATATGAGAATCTTGTTTTACCACATCACTGCAATAACTGTGCTCTATGCTCTGACTTATGATGTGTTGTAAATAAGTTGTACAGACGCTTAATGCAGAAAATGTGTGAACTGCTGCAGCATAACATGGTGCCTCAGATGACTGATGAATGTAACAGACCTGTGGCCACAAAGAAAATATCGAATGTGTTTACTTAACATGCAGCTTGACCTCAAAACATGTTCCTAATATGTCATCACTCATTCTTTGAATGGACAAGACCCTCATGAATCCTTGACTTGAGTCTTTAAACCTGCATTCATTGATTTTATTTAGTAACATAGGAAAGCACAATTAGCTGTTAACACTAATTATCACATTGACTTTACCTTATGAAGTTGATATGCCAATTAACACATCAAGCAAACATGTTCATTTTCACTCTTTTTAACTCTGTTTTTGTCCTTCTCCACCAACTCCTGAGGAAAATATGATTCTTTATCAGTCTTTTCACTAAAATGAGTGGCCTGTTGTAGTGACAGTAAAGGTGAGTGGTGAGACTTAACCAAAACTCTAAAGCAGCTTTAAACATTTCTTTTTACAGTATATAAAACATTCAGTCTATATATTGTATTAATTTTTGGACAGCAATTCACGATTATCTTGATTATCAATTAGTCTTCCAATGGTTTTATTAAAAAATGATTCATTGTTTGATCTCTAAACATCAGGACATAGTGAGAAATTACCCTCACTATTTCACAGAGTGCAATAGAAATATTTAATATTAAACTTGTAATTCAAATCTTGTAGTTAAAATCACAAATATATTTACTCTTAGATGATATCAAACAAAGAAAAGCAGCACATTTGAAAATCTAGAACCAGTGAATCTTTGTCATTTGTTGGTTGAAAAATACTTAAACAATTACAACTTAACTATTTAAATGGTTTCATTTGAGTTCATAGTTTGTCCATTTGAGAACAGTAACGGTCCAGTAACCATTACACATATTCAAAACAATCCCCTAATTAGAAGCTCCATCCTGATGCGGCAGCATATTAAAAACAGAGAGATACCATCTTTCTAACTTGGACTATACCTAACAGAACTTTTACCTAAATATTCTGTTGTAATGTACATAATGGGTAAACACAGCACCGGGGCATGCGCTTTTATTGGAGCCAGCTGTGCCTGAACAGAGGTTGCTACATTCAGCTGGCCCCAATTCCCTACGGCATGGGAGTAAAACAAAAGACTGTGTTTATCAGACAAGAGTTACCATAACTAGAGAATGACATGAAAGGATACATGTGCTATTTTCAAAGCATCTAAACATTGATGCCTGTTATAAAAATAGAAAAGAGAGAGGGATAACCTAAAATGATCACAATCCCCTCAGGTCTTTTATTGTTTTTATAATCTCCGAAATAACAGCCACAGACAATGGAATAAATCACCACGATACTTGGACTGTGGACAACCAAATGTGGCTCATAAATGATGTGACTGCTCCATAAAGATGATTCATATGCATTTGGTATAGGGACACTAGTTACATTGACACTGTGTCTGCTGGAAGATCCTCCAATTTCCTGCAGACACTGAAATTCTAATATCCATTGTAAATATAGGCCAGCTGACTTCTATTACCCACCACTGGTCTGGAGTCAAAACAATCACAGCGCCTATCCACACCTGTCAATGGTTATAGACAGGGTGCAGCATGGCAGTCATATGTGATGAGTGGCAGAAAATCAACTCATTAAAACACCAATAAAAGAATTTGCCTCCGGATCTCTTTAAAAAACAATATCTACTCGGTTTAATTTCTGTTTCCACCAGAGCTCATTCACGGTTTCCATGGAACAGACTGTTGACCTCAATAGAGAGTGGAGAAAAGTTTCAGATTAGGAAGAAGACTCTTGCTGAACTGCTCTGAGGTAGGAAATCAGTCATGAAATACGGTGCTTTTGCCCGCAGGGTCAGCCTCCCATAGGCCAACATAAAAAGGGCTCTCAAACGTTTTTAATGTCAAATACCACCGTCATATTATCTGACCACATACCCCTGTGTGTCCCAAGAAATCATATCTGGGAAGACTTTATACAACAATTGTATATGTTTCCACAGCCTATGTTACACAGAAAGGTATGGATTCTGAAAGCCTCCCCCCCCCGTCTTTTTTATTACCCCTATCTTCAATTATTGTGTATTAAAGTATGAGTTGGTGCTATTCTATATCTTTCTTATTATCAAAATAATGCCATGTAAAATTGTCTCTGTAGCCAAAGCCTGATATAACTTATTCTGCTGTTCCATTGAGCTCCATTGTTGTCCACAATTAAAAACACATCACTAAGCGATACCTTGCTCTAGCTGACATGTTTAGTTATCATGAACATGAGCATTCATTTTGAGTCTATCCCATACACACTGACCTGCTAAATACTCACTAGCGCACCAGCGCCTCCCAGCACCACACTGCCAGTGTAAAAATGAAAAGTTTAAGTTTTACAGGGAGGTATATTTTTACTTAGCCTAGAGCAGTGACTTCCTAGTATCACTGTGCCAGACACTCCTCCAAAGCGCGTTGAAGGAGGATCTGGCTACTCCACACAGCAATTGGCGATGGGAGGAAACATGCTCTGGTTTAATGCCATTTCTTCAAACCAATCAGAATCATTACGGGCGGTGCTAAACTCCGCACAGAGCCGCTGCAAAATAGTCGTGCTGGAGAAAACTCAGATTGGACAGATAGTCTAGCTAGCTGTCTCAATTTAACCTGCAGCAATCTGAGGAGCAGTCAACAATCCACTGAATTTAAATTCCCAACATATGCAGCACCGGAGCATCCCAGAAGTGGAACACGAAGGATATAGACTAGTGACTTCCTAACTCCCCTTAAAGCCACAACATGTCGTTTTTTTTAGCTTTTTGAGCTCTTGAGATTTTGTACGAATTTAACAACTGTGTTAACTAGTGAGCTTTAGTTGCTGGAAGGCAGATTTTGTTTCCTTTGGACAGAGCCAGCTGATTCCAGTGTTTATGCTAAGCTAAACTAACCAGCTGCTGGCTGTAGCGTCATATTTACTGTACAGATATGAGAGTGGTATCAATCTTCTCATTTAACTCCTGGCAAGAGAGCTAATAAGCTCATTTCCAAAAAATGTCTAACCATTCCTCGTTTTAACCGGCCTCCTCTGGTATGCCTTCAAGAACACTTGGCAGTCCCTGTGGACACAGTTCGAGAACTGCTTCCACAGGCTGCTGCAATAATCATTACAAACCCCATGAAACTTTACACCCCAGATTGGAGATCTTCCTCTGCGCTCTTCCACAGGCTGTGAGGACATTGCCCTTCTTGTCTGTGAACTAAAACTTGTGGTAACAAAAGCTCACATCCGACATAGCTCAGACAGGTACATGGGAAGTGCTCTTTCAAGGTGGTGAGCTCCCTTCCTTCCTGGCCCTGAGAGGATGAACTGTGAGGGGGCTCTGTGTGAGGAGGAGGGATCCAGTTGCAGGCAGCTGAATTGGTGCTCTGTTGGGTCTCCCCTGGACACTGTCATAGCGTGTTTGCTGAAGGCGGGTCAATGAGGACTTTCTTTGGTAGAGGAATTTCACAGCACACGACAGCGCGTGCACACACACACACACACACACACACACACACACACACACACACACACACACACACACACACACACACACACACACACACACACACACACACACACACACACACACACACACACAGGAACCAGTGCAACCCTGCAACTTAGATCCCTGCTACTCGGGTGAGAACGGAAGTATATGTTGGTGAAGCAGGCGGTGAAGGAAGGACGGCTGTCACACAAAGCTGGTCTATTCGTTTAACTTTTCACTGAACGGAATTGGTCATTTGTTGAAGCTAAACTATGTCCATCATATTATACAGCAGTTTGGTTAGCTTTAATACAAGCAGGAGGGGTGTTTACACTGTCACTTTTTATCTGTCAAACAGATTATACTGTAAAAGCATACACCCCTCTCACAAGAAATGATATGCGTTTCAGAAAGAGACAGTTTATTGGTGAGGTGATTACATGAAGGTTCATTATTGTGATTGGGCTTCAGCTATACTGATTATACAAGAAAGAAAAATATTTTGGATATTAAGGTTATGTCCTGTGTTATTGTTCCAATAATTCCAGATTTTTGTGAGCTGAAATGCAGTTTTTTCAAGCCTAACTAATAAATCAACTGGCTATTAGATTAATATTACTACAGAGTATCGGCACAAATGTCGGCAGATAGTAAGAAAATATTGCCATAGGCTATATGAATGTCAGTCATATCTGTGGTATTTTGGAAACAGAGTTGCCATTGCATAGTTTGTCCACAAGAGAGCATTGACTAATTTGACAATACAATCTCAACTCAAGGTCCACTTCCTCGCTTGTTGTGGAGCTTTTGGACCGTATCGCAAGGTCTTCATCAGCAACTAGTTTGCTCAGTTGCCATAATACTGTAAGTCCTGAGGACCCCCATGAAAACGAGATGATGCATCTCATGGGGTTTCATCCTCTAAGAAATGTTTATAAATAAATAAATAAATAAGTATTCAAACTTTAAAAAAAGAGCCCCTCTAGGATTACTCGCCCAGGTTTTCTTTAAAGCTGACTTTTACACTTTGAGATTTCTGACCTTGCAATGACAACTGAGCCAACCCTGATCCTCAGATGAAACGTGTGATATGGTCTCCAGAACATGTAAGTAAGTTGACCTTTAGTAGAGGTTGTTTGTTGTTTCCAAGGTCATAAGTGAACTGTCAAGCTCATACAACTTATTTATATTTTCAACTGTAAGTTCATTTATTCCATTCCATTTAACATTACATTATTATTTTTATCAACAAATCGTTATCAGATTTTCACCTCTCAAATATCAATATAAGCCTCAAAAATCCAGTATCAGTAGAAGTAGTGCAAATTCTACAACAAAATGTTTCACAAGAAGCCTTTACAAATGCTGATATAGGTATATATCTTACACAATAGACTTTATACGAAGATGGACGGCTTGAAAGCTTCACAAAAGTGAAGCCAAGACATATCAATCGCCCTCTGGTGGCTGGAAGCAGGTCATAAACCCCACCCCCTCCATGTTAGTGGATGGGACGTGGGCCAAACTAAAGAATTAGTACAAGTCAAACAATCTTTTCCCAAAAATAGTTTCTGTCATTTTATGTAGTTTTTATCACACTGATTCAAGTGTCGTTTTGGTTTTAACCAGTTATTTGATGCTATAAAAATGGGTGAGACATCACGATTGCTGAGATTGGTCGGGCGCGTGTGTGGGCGAGACTTCAATACCATGGCTCCACCACCTGATCACTACTGCGCAGACTCTGGCTCCAGATTTACAAGATGGCAACGCCATCCGGGATATTTTGGCTTTACTTTTGTACAGTGGGAGGACGTCGAGACGGCTCACCCATCATACAGTCAAATTTATACCTGTGCTTTTTCCACTGTGATGTGACATGTCAAAAATGTCTTGTGAAAAATGGTGGGGGGACTGAGGGGGCTTGGGCAAGCAGTATTTTTGAAAATTCTTGCTGCAGCCCTGAATAGACTCCAAATGCAACAAGCTGCTTGAGGCTGACAGCACATCCATTCATTCATTACCACACGTGATAACCTACAGCATGTTTGCCAGTTAATTGACCAACAACAGACATGTTCAGTCCGGGGTTCCCCAAAAGACACACCTTCAGCTGGAAGGAGCTGAAGCTGCACCATCTCTGCTACAAATCTGTTTTCCCTCGATGTCAGCTGAGGGCGACAGAGGGAGGCGTTCCCCCTTTCCCGGTTCTCAAGATTTTCCTCAGTCCATAATAAACTTTCATTTTGGAAAGTGGACAAACACATACACACAAAACGGCGGTCGTCATCTTGTCCTGCAACGGTTCCCCGGAAAAGCTGGACTATAGACTCGACTTGACGTTCATTGTACTTTACAAAACGCGCGAAAGGAAGAAAGAACTAACAAATATAGGAAGCGCACAGGTGGAGCTCTCCGGAGAGTCTTTTAAAGTCTGGTGTCATCTTCTAGAAGCAGGACACTAGTGGGACAAGAAGAGACAAGACAATGACAGAAAGCAGCCTTTTCACTGCTGGCTAATCCCTCAGTGTTTGATTTGTTGTTTTTGTTTTTGCTTCCTTGCACGTTTACTCCTCGCGCGAACCCTCAAGGAACACCTGGAATGGAAAAACTTTATCTGGCTCGTCTGGACTGTAAAAACTCCCAAGAAAGAATGAAGTAACCGCAATGGAGCCGGACAATGCCCCGTACTCCAAACACAAAAGCACTGGAGTCGGGGGGTAAGTCAATACATTTTAAAGTCTTACTTAAATAGCCTTTTTTTCCTGTTTTTTTAATGGGTTCTCATTAGCTCGTGAACATCACCTGCGTCAAAACTAATGCTAGTCGTGTTAAGTTGCTAGTAGCATTGAAATAAGTCGTGATATTTTACAAAAGTAGTCTGTTGTTTAATACATCCTAAGAAATAACACAAATTTAATATTCAAATTTGAAATTATTATAAGCAGTTATAAACTTGAACAGGTGGTAATAGGATGCAGGATAGCTTATGGAAACAATTTTTCTCTGCTCTTAAGACAGTTCAGTGGGAGCAAGTTTAGGCAGCCTGCTGTACTGTTCTTGAAGTTGCATCTTTGCAGCTTGTACCAGAATGAGTTGCCAAACGATCTGGGACTGATTTGAGAGAGATGTATGAGAGGAGGAGACACTAACAGTCCTCTCCTCCCCCTTTTCTCTCCTCCCAGCTGTGCATCTCACTCAGCTGGTTGGCCAGCTGTCCCAATGGGAGGGGAAATAAAAGTCAAAATGTTGCATCATATAACCACTGCTGGCCATATGGGTCACAAACGTTTTTTTGTTGTTGAATGGGATGTAAAGAGGAAGGAGGAACACTTTTAAAAGTTCCAAACTAGCAGTCAGCGTGTCAGTGGTTGACCAGTGGTTTCCTGTGGCTCTCTGGAAAACCACCATTGTAATAAATTTCCTGTAAGTGCATTCATTATGGCACTTTTCACTGAGCCCAGTTCACTTCAAACATAACCTGTTCCATCCAGTTTTACGTACAGCATACAACCAAATCCTTAGCTCCAAGAGTGTAAACACTTTGTCCTGGTGATAATGAGTTCATAAGTATCAGAGCTAATTTAGCACCTTTAGAGGATGCCATCTCTGTGTGAGCAGTCAACACTACTGTTATCGCTTGTCTTGAGAAAGAAATGTTGCAGAAAAATCAATGGTGTAAACGAATCTGTAAATCTGCAATCAAAAAGTGCTTAATACAAGCTATAATCAAGGCAGTTTTCCTCAGTTATTGAAAGGTTCATATGTTAGAGATATAACAAAGCATTGCTATATGAATTATGCTACATTAGTCAATATCTTTCACTTGGAATCATAGGTTTTAAGGTGATGGCAGTGTTTTGTAGGTTTGTCAGAGGTGGTCCTGTGTGAGCACTCACCTAGCCCTGCTGAGCAGTAGCTTATCTACTCAGGCAGCAAGATAAGACAAAGCTTGTCGTCCTAAAACAGATGTTGGACACTTTGAACAAAGCAGAGATGCTGCTGCTGCTCTTCTGCAGCAGATCAGATCACTGTGTAAGATGCATGTACAGGAGTTAATGGCAAATTAAATAATTTTATCTTTCGATGTTCTAACTTGGACTTGTTCTAAGTTTGGCAACTTCTGATTCAGTATTGCGAATCAGGGATTAATTAGGAGCTGAAACTATTAGTTGATTAAAATAGCCAGGCTGCCTTACAGCAATTAGGCACTGCTAAGTACTGGGTTCAATCCCTGGTCCGGGCAGGGCCTTTCTGTGTTGAGTTTGCATGTTCTACCCATGTTTGCGCAGGTTTCTTTGGTTTCCTTCCACCATAAAGACATGCATGCTAGGTAACTCCTGCTATTGACGTAGACACTGACATTATAGTTTATCTGTACCTTGACTATAATAAGTTGTAATTTCTAACCTTTTTGTCTTTCCCTTTAGGAGAGTTCTGATTCTTTGGGCTATACTCTGTTGCACCTGCTCTCTAAAGTTAGCACAAGCACAAGGTAAGCATTTAGGACACGGATGGGTGAATGTTTGTGTTTTCTTTTTAACACAAACGTATTGTGTTGCAGCCGGTAGTGTTACAAATATGCATCACAGCTAGTGGAGGAGGAAATTAAATGGATTCATTGGAGGTTAGTGACACTTTCAGGTATGCCTTGTGCACTGCACTTCAGTGAGACTGTTCAGATAAACTAGGTAATATTCTCATTATATGAAGTTGAATAGCTATAGGACACAAAATGGAAAAGAAAGTGAATATAACCACTGTTAGTAATTACCCCAACATGGGCCCCTTGTTGTGCTAATGTTTATCCAGAGATTATGTATGACCAATGTGATAAGCATCTACGTTTTTCCATTAACAGCTTGGTAAGCTGTACCTCTGTCAGCATCACTATTTCATCTATCAAGGCCAAAAACTCTGATTCATTATGTTTACTCTTCCCTAGAAAATATGTTAAGTCTTTGTTAGAGCTCTTTGCCGCCCTTGTCATGTAAAGTGGATGTTGTGTACTGAACACTTGAACTGGATTAGTTGAAAACGGCAGACGCCCCTCAGAATATTGGTTCCCATTCATGGAATTGTTTTCTGTGCAACATGAGCATAAAACACACAACACTCTGCTCTCACTACATCCCATACTCTCAGTCGAAACATTAAAAGCTAGCAGAAAGTAGGACATTCTCTGTACATACCACACAATGTAAACATGTAGAGTTTTTTATAATGTGCAATTTCTGAAATGTTTTGGACATGTATTTTGTTAGATTTAATTGGAAATGGCCAAATGGAAATCTCTTTGCCCAAACGGACCCCTTACCCCTCACTTATATATATTATAATAAAGGTATAATAAAGGTTTCCAAGGTGTTACATGACCCGTCACCCCTGATACCCAAAGTATTCTCTGCTAAGTTGAAGTGCACTCTTTCTCATGTTGACATACATTCAGCTGCGTCTTGAAGTCTGATGCCGTGAGCTTTCTGTTACATCATTTAAGAGCCTTATAAGCATGCTTTTGTCTGATTTTGCTGTCAATCAAAAATCTGCCTGATATTATTGAATCTAAGCTCTTCCCAGTTTCTGGAAGCTACTGCGCTCAATGATAACTATTTCTGGCAATTTCTCTGTAATTCTGCCTTCATCAGTTGATATTTTCCTGCAGTGTTTAAAGACACCTGTTTTATATATAAGGATGTGTTAATTTGCAATCTCTCAGATTCTAATGAAATGTGTCCCTTAATAAAGCAGGGTGCACTGAAAAAAGAAAAGAAAACCCTGCACACTGTTCTGCATCATTTGCATCTATGTTGTCTACTCGTTTCATAAGAAGTAGTAAACGTCATGCATATGGAAAGTGACTGCAATCACAAGCTATCGATTCTTTTTGTTTGAATGGTGCTGGCCATACTCCAGTGTTGGTGTACTGCAGTCATTTCTACCACATGGGTCACTGCGTCTACATTTTGACCTCAGACACCAGAAGGAAACTTAACCGTCAATATGCACACGCCTTTAAATGTAGCCTTTTTTGCACAGTTACCATAGCTACACATGCATAAGCTGCCTACTCATTTCCTCAGAAGGGTCATCAAGGTCAGCCACAGTGCAGCACCCTTGGAGCAGATTTGAGGGCTCAGTAT
Source organism: Gymnocephalus cernua (assembly GCA_023631565.1). Classification (NCBI taxonomy): domain Eukaryota; kingdom Metazoa; phylum Chordata; class Actinopteri; order Perciformes; family Percidae; genus Gymnocephalus; species Gymnocephalus cernua. The sequence goes on along the minus strand of CM042425.1, from coordinate 9,373,556 downwards.
GGCACTGTAGATGTAATACCAGCCTGCTTCCAGATGATGGCTCACATGTCAGTGCTAGGAATCATACCAGCAACCCTGAGGTTACTGGTTGATTGACTCACTGATGTAAGGAATTGTGATTGTGTTGCATTGGTCACTCAGACCCTTTAAAAAAAATCCCATTTTAATGTGACATGGGGAAAGTATAACTGAGAAAACATTTGACTGAGTTTCAGAATTTTTGTAATATGTGGCTCTGGCTGGTGGATGCATTAATGTGCTGAGTCAGAGGCCAGCAAGTCACTCCCTGTTTCTTGAGAAACACAGTGTAACCAAAACACATCTTTGGATGCAGAGTTCTTTGTCATTTCTTGGTATCTAGAGTTTCTAACCACAAACTGTGAAATAAGACAATGGGCTGCCTAGATCAGAAAACGTGGGATTCAACAAGCCATTCAGATTTGGCTACCCTTCCGATTTCACTTGCATTCTAATTAGAATATACTGCCCCTCCACCCACGGCTTGAGAAATACCTCCCTGCAAAGGTGCGCGATATTTTCCTTCGCAAGCCAATCAGTGCAGGCTGGGCATTTTGGGTGTGGGGCTTAAAGAGACAGGCACTAAAACGGCAATGGAGCGTTCCAGACAGAGGGTGAATACAGGTATATTCAGACAGACATGTGAAAAATAATGTAATTTTTGAACATTAAAGCATGTAGAAATGTTCTAGCCCAAAAATAAAAGTATAGACCTGAAAATGAGCATTTTATGTCTCCTTTAAGAACCAGTTGTGTTACTTAGTGCCAGCGCTTCTCCTGAATAAACAAATTAGGTGTAAAATTTAAAGCTGCTGGAGTGGAAATGCATAAGTCTGTGCACATCCCTGCTTTCTGAAAAAAGTTGTTTCCTTCTCTAGCATTGCTTTGTCTTCAGGATGTGACATAAGCAGTTTTTTTCCCAGCTCATCAGGAGGTCACAAAAGGCCTTGGGCTGCCTGCCTGCCTGCTAAGATTTAGATATGCAGGGTAAGCCCTGAGAGTAGATCACAAATCACACTATGAAAGAACAATTTTGCTTTCCTCATACCATATTAACAATTCAAATGAGTGCTATATGGGAAATTCAGCTGAAGAAAATCTTTCTTTTTTAGTTTCTGTTTGATGTTTCTTTTCCATGTGTGGGTTTTTCAATCGAGCTGACCTCCCACTGCCTGCACACACTGAGCAGGGTTTCCCTCCCTAACAGTCTAGTGTCTATACTTGTTTCTCATCTGCTGAGCTGTAATGAATCATTTAGCGGTTTATTTCAGTCTTGCCCACATTTGTTTTGCATTAGTCCAGAAGAGGACGGATATTTGAGATCTATATGTAAGCTTTTAGTTTTGACATTGCATGTACTGCAAGGATTAATGTACTGTAATACGGATACACTGATTGGCTGGGGATGATCAATTTCTTTTTTTCTTTTTTTTAATTTAAATTATTAAATAAAAATTATTTAAAAAATAATAATCATTTCTTTTGGGCTTTTCCGCCTTTATTTGATAGGCCAGCTAGGTGAGGAAGGGGAGAGAGAGGGGAAAGACATGCATGAATTCGCCACAGGTCAGACTCGAACCCTGGACCTCTGCGTCGAGGCATAAACCTCTCAGCATATGTTCGCCTGCTCTACCACTGAGACAACCCAGCCAAAATATTTCTTTATTTTTCAACCTTAAACTAAACAAAAAGCTTTTGTTTGAAATTTCCTGAACTTTTCCTGAACTTGCACCGATCCCTAATAGTATGGTAATAGAAACATTTCCTGTTTTGATGTTCGTACCAAAAACAGATTTGAATTTTGGGAGCATGCTTTCAAAAGTAATATCCTAGATTTAACATAACCTTGGTGATGATATTTCAGTGGTTCTCAGTTTGGGGTTTGGGACCAACATGTTGGATTTTGGGGTTGCAAAGGACATCACTTTTTTGGACTTGAGAGATGATTTAGAGATAAAAAGCATGCTTTTCCCCCTATAATTTTAGCTTTACTTCTTGAAAATACTAAATTGTATCAATTCAGTATCACAACCAGTATGTTATCCTTTCTATGCGTACTGTAATGGGTGGTCACCAGTAAACAACGATATGCTGAAGTCTGATAATCACTGTTGCTGAAAAATGTATGCATTGTGTATATATTTTGCATGTGTTGTAAAGAATACTCTTGAAATAAAGGCTGTTTCTTGCTAAAGTGAAATGTGGCTTCAATTAAACCCTAACACACAGCTAATTTGATTAATCCCATAATGTGAGTAATGGGAAATTCCCACTACAGGACTTTAGCTCTGATTTGCCCCTCACAGCTTCCCAACAAACGCCCCGGATCGGAGGCAAATCGGTGTTGGTCATGTCCTGTGTGACTTCTCTTGTGTGTTTTAATAATTTGGAGACCAGACGTGGGGATTCCTCCTGGGGAAAGATCTAGTAGTGTGTGACCCCTTGTCGCCGGTCAGTCAGGTAGTGTGAAAACAAGACAAGACAGCAGGTTGTGTATTGTGAGCAGTACAGCAAAATGGTGACTTTGAAAGTCTTGTAGTGGGAACAATACACAGAACTCCCAAGACATAGCAATTAAAACGTGAGGAACACACTGCAGTATGTTGTCATGAGCTTGGGCCCCTGTCAGAATGATCATCTTTAATCAACAGACATTACCAGATAAAGTGAGATGGCTTTTTTCTGTTTCTGCACTAATAAACCCCAACAATGTCCTCTCCAAAGACCCGTTCAGCATCCGTTACCCAAGATTATTCTAATTGAGACTGATGTAACAATTACCTAATTTGCGGAAATCTCTAAAACTGGATGTTGATGTGGGCGAATTCTATGCAGCCTTTTTAAATTGTTTTGCCGCAGGATTGCCATTAGTCTAACTTTAAACTTGTGAACTCCCAGCTTGGCATTACAACATATTTATCACTTATATTACTGCACTTTTGTTTCTTCATTTTATAGTTTGATGCAGATCATTGCACTTAGGTGGGAGGGTGTTAATAGGTGTCTTGTGCAAAATAATACAGTATCTTCTTTTAAATGGCTTATTAAGTGCACATATAAAGTGAAATGTTATACAATTCCTAATTCTTTTTTACTTTTAATTTTGAAAGTATTCATTATTTTCCTTTATACAATTCTGCAAAACCCTTTGTGTCTGTGCCTTTACCAAAGTGTTAAGTTATTAAAGTTATTTGCAAAAAATAGCTGAAATTCTTTTCTTCTGTTATGTTAGAAATCATGATATTGTCAAAAAAAAGATAGTTCTTTGGTATCTTTAGGCGCTTTAAGAAAACAAAGCTAAGAGTCCTTGACATCTCTTTCTTGTTTCTCTGAAGATGTGGATGTTCTGCAGCAGCTTGGGCTTTCTGGGCGAAGATCAGGCGGGTCGTCATCTTCAGGCGCTCGATCCATCCCTAATGGCATTATCCCCTTCAAGTCTGGAGTTATCCTCACTCCAAGGGCACGTATCCAGGTGCCTCTGCGCACTGTTATCCCTGCTACCTACAGCTCTGCCAATCTCTCCCTGATCCTCAGTTTGTCTGTTCATCGCATCAACAGTGCTTTTCTTTTCTCAGTTCTGTCTAAAAAAAGGAAACTGCAGCTCGGAGTCCAGTTTGTACCAGGGAAGGTGGTGGTACACGTGGGGCAGAGGAGCTCTGTGAGCTTCGACTATGATGTCCACAATGGCCAGTGGCATAGTCTGGCTTTGGATATCCAAGGCCACCAGGTGCTCTTACACACTTCTTGTGGAAAGAAAAGTGCACATGCAGATTTGCATTCGAAAAAAGAGGTGGCTCTGGATGCAGAGGGCTCTTTCCTGCTGGGCAAAATGAACCACAACTCGGTGCCGTTTGAAGGTGCCATCTGTCAGTTTGACATTTATCCCTCTGCTAAGGCAGCTCATAACTATTGTGATTACATTAAGAAACATTGCAGAGAAGCCGACACCTATCGGCCCATGTTTCCACCCTTGCTACCTCTATTTTCCACAGACCCAAACATCACTGTCACTGATATAACTCCGCTGTCATTGACAGAGATATCCAAAAAGGCCAGGAGGCCTACTTTGGCCTTGACTGAGGAAAGCATCAGGACTACGATTCTTGTCCCAACTGACCGCTCGCTGATGCTGAACAAAACATCTGTGTATCAGACTGTGAGCACTCCAAAACCTGGTGCTGTGTCTGTTTCTCCACCGTTTCATCCAGGGTTGGAAATTCCGTTAAAGTTTCCGACTCAAACTGCTACTACATCTCTTAGGATCAGCATGACGCCACCAAACCCTAAACCAACTTCACATGGCAGTGCCGGAAAGAACACAAGGCAAGGAGATACTCTTTCTCAGAAAGCTTCTGTTGAAAGAATGGATTTACCTGCTTCCACCCAACCATCCGAGATAAAGCCAAACCTCCACATCACAGCTGCTTTTACGCAGGGGTCTCCTTCAAACGCCCACCTTCCCCAGAAAAATCACTTGACCACAGTAGCTACAAAGAAACCTGAGCCAAAAGTGACCAGTATGCAGAATGTCAAACCCACCTCACTTATTCCAGTCACTCCAGCTGCAACAGATGGCTTCCAAACATTTGACCTGGCACCGACCCAGTTCTCACTGCTGGCTGGACCACCTGGACTGAAGGGAGAACCAGGACCGCCGGTGAGTGTGCAAGCTTTAAACAAACACAACACACACCTGCCCCTGAAACCCATGCATGAGTACATGGATGTTTATCACAACTTTGAGCCACAACAAGTGCTTCTTTGCATGCACTGCAGGCATATCTGTTTATCTTTATTTTATGAATGAATAACTAATGAAATAGGTCATTTGAATTGTAATAGATGCACGTTTTAACTCTTGGCTGCAATTTTCCTATGCTTTGGGCCAACTTCAACACATCTTTGGATCACAATGACAACGTAGGAGTATGACAGTTTGTTGTTTAAATGTCGGTTTGCCTTCTTTGATGTCCGGAACTGCTGCTGACGTAGATGCTGGCGAGCGGTTGTGTGGTTTTGTGAATCTAGCAGTCACCAGGCATTGCATCTCTGAAATGTTTGCTTATTGGATAATAGTGTGCTATTGTGTTAATGATTCAGGATTGCTGCTTTCCCTGTCTTGCATGAAATACTTGCGCATGTGCTGTTAAAGACTTTCTGTCCCTGTCCAATTGTTGCTATCTAATGTGTGATTTCCTTTTTAGCAGCATTGGTAGAAATAGTCAGGTTCATAGCTGGCCTTTGCCAGTTAGTGTTTGTCTGAGTGGAGGGGCTGGCGGTGAGGTGTTAGATTCCTCTGAGAGGGGGTGTGACTGCTCAGAGAATGGATACTTAAAGTAGGGTCAAAAGTAAAAAAGGATAAATTAACAATTAACCATTTAGAGTAAGAATATAAAGGGTTATACAATATAAAGGCAGTGCTTTATTCCCATTATTTAGAGATATAGTATTTATCCCATCTTAAGCGCCACAGACTTTTTTGGTGAGAGTGTAGGACATGGAAAAGTGTCTTTTCTTTTAAAATACAGGCTGACAAATCAAATGTCTGTGTGTGTGTGTGTGTATGTATATATGTATATGTATGTATGTATGTATGTATGTATATGTGTGTATGTATATGTGTGTATGTATGTATGTATGTATGTATGTATGTATGTATGTATGTATGTATGTATATGTATGTATATATATATGTATATATATGTATATGTATATATATGTGTGTGTGTGTATGTATATATATGTGTAATAAAATGTATAGTTCATTACAAATATTTCACTGTAACTATAACAGGCTTGAGTGTGTGTCAGACCCATGACATGGATTATTACATTACAGTATTATTGTTGTAATGGTAGACATGAAAAGACATGAGACCTGCTAGACAACTGCTCACATTACACTACAAGCTTCAGTGTTAAAATGCTAGAAGTGAAACATTACTAATACAGAGAAATTCATTGGATTGTCTTAAGACTGCTGAGTAAGATTGACCTTTCAGAGCAAAGCGGGAGGAATGTAGTTGGGAGTATTTCATCTAGTCATTCATCAACCAGTGCTGACTGTAGACTGTATACATTTATATTGACCATGTTGTCCTGTCAGGCACTGATCCTTTGTTGAACACAAAGTTACCTACAGTTTTTCATTGTTTAAAGGACTTCTCTGTCTTGTATTGGGTCATGTTTGACCAAAAGAATGTTTTAAATAAAGCTTTGCTGCTTTGGCAGCGAGGGAAACCACAGCTCTGCATGCCCGTGAAGCCCATTATTTTATGAAGGAGAAGTACTGTAACTGATGCTCATCAGTCCCTGGTGTATGGTAAAGGGTACCTTCCTGGGCTTTCACCATTGTATTGCTTGTTAATGTTTTAGTGTAAAGTCTAAACAGATTGCTGAGTCAGGTATCGATTCTAAATTATGTTGAGGCAATGTTATAATAGTGTCTTCTGAATTATTTTAGTGATGACTAGAAGCACATTGTTGAGTTTTTCATCCCCCTCCACTGGGATTGGGATTGACATTAGTGGGTCTGTTTAAGAAGGCATAGATTTCAAGTGCTCACAAGAGCAGGAATGTCTTTGAAAATAAATGTGACATAGTCTACTGCAACCTTTTTTAAACATAGCCTGTCAGATCTGATAAATAACAGAAGTGCTGATGAATTCTTCAACAGGCCTAAGCTCTGAAGAAGAAAGCATCAAAAGAAAAACTGATGCCTAGATAATCAAGTAAGGTCTTCAGTCTAATGGAGGGGTTCTTTAAAGAAAACATTTAGGGGTTTCTGTAGGCTGTCAACACATGATCAGCAGCATGCTTGTGCTCTATTGTGTAGGGATGCACAAATCCGATACACCGGATCATTATCATCTTTGACAATCGGACATCTTAATGCCACAGCAGTCCCATGTTACCTTACATAAAGATGATTCCAATACTTCAAGGAGTGAGGTATACAGGCTTACAATTTGGCTAAAACAGAGCACCTGTATTGGTTTGTTACTCTGTATCGGCAAATACCCGGAGCTGAGGTATTATAATCTATCTATAAAGACTTGAGCTCCAGCACTGCTATTCCGCCCACCCCAGCGAAACTGCAGCTTAAACAGTTTATCATGTGTGGACAGCCTGCTGGTTGCAGTCTAAAGAATCTAAAGGTTGCTGAAAGCCTTTTGGCTTTTCATAATGTGTACTGGCTGAAAGAGTATAGTTATAGCTGTCGGTCCTGTCCGAGTCAAACAAAAGTGCTCTATACATCTGACGTTATTACAGTAGCCCAATTTCAGCTGGACTGCCTCAAGCTGTTTTCAGGCCCATTTCCTTTTCCTCTTTCTTCAACCTTCTGAAGTCATGGGAAAACAAGTTAGAATCCTCAAGCAAACACAGGCTCTTCAAGATTGACCCCTCATTAGGTTTGACCTTTCAGAGTTTTGCTAATCCATGTATGAAATTGTTTTAAAGCTAGCTGATGCCCATAATTAATGTGATTGGCTGTGGCTGGAACCAGTGCCGACCTCCCTGCCAGTGCAATGAGTCAGACTTGCAGTCTGTGCACTGTAGTGGTTTTGGGCTCAAATTATATTGGCTGCAACGGGACAGGACTGCTCTAGCCTCTAACAAGACATCCTTATGCCTGCCAGCATCTCACTCACTGAGTGCAACTCTCAGCTAACTTCCCTCAACGCATAATCAGAAAATAGCTCAAGATGTATTGACTTATTATCCAGCTTGAGAGACTCTTACATGATTCTTTTTTTACTCTGAACACTTGAAACTCTCTTTTACTCTTCAAGCTGTTCAAGACTCCCTTGAAATGACACAACAAGAGGCAGCAACTCTTATTTGCTCCTTTTGTATTTATAGACTTGCTTCACTCTATCCTTGACATATTTCATATTTTTGTTTTAGGGCCTCCAAGGACTTCCAGGGTTGCCAGGAAAGCCAGGGAAGAGAGGTCCAAGGGTGAGTTTCTCCCAACCAGTGACAAGTTTCCCATTTACCTTCTTCCTACAGTTCATCTTTTTTTCCTTTGCCACTTTTCATTTCCCCTCCAAAATCTTCCATAATGTATTTCACTGTATCTCAATGATGCCTTAATCATGTCTAATCTGCTTTATAGTGAGATTACACCATTAGCAGTGCACTGAGATGAAAGACCTTTATGCATTTTGATAAAGCACTCAGTGACATCTTTGGATTACGGAGCATTATTCAGCCAGACTTTAGTTTGCTTTGGCTCTGGGTTTGATCAAGCTCTGCATCTCTGCTGCCAAGGTCCATTTGTAAAGCTGGAGAGCACACAACCATACGCTACAAATCTGTTGGTTGCCTATGTTAAATTAATTGAACACATATGATAGGTATTAGATGGACATGAAAAAAATAAGGTAACTTTTGTTAGTGTATAGAAAAAGTCCTTTTTATCCTATACACAAACAGTTACGACACTTAAATTAGGCATAGTTCCTATGTTACCATCGGTGAATGCTTCTAGTGTATTAGACTGAGTCCTCCGGTGCCATATCTCTGTCAGTCTACAACTGTGGGCTCCTGATGGAACCAAACAGAGTGAGTGCAGATGTTATTTTAAGATCATGTTTTCAGAAGAAATATAAGAAGAGAGAAAATACTGGGAGATGATTTGTCCCAAGGGACGGTTTGTTATTTTAATTCCTTTCTAAGACTGTATTATGGTTGAGTATGTGGTGGCTGCCCTTTAAACTACATCTTTACCTATATGAAAATGAACAAAGCAGAAGTTGAATTTGGCATCACAGTGAGTCCTAAGCTAAAATAAATATGCTCGTACTTAAGGCAGTGAAAAACTGAAGAGATGCATGTTTTGGTTGATCTTTTGCAGAGCTCCTACTGAAGTACTCCTGCAGAGTACTTGTGCTCCTGAGGAGTGTGCGTATGAGCTACCTGCCGCAGCCCGTGAGACTGTGCCCTGCGATCAGGCATCAGAGGGGTGGGCTGTGGAAACCCAATCTCTTTAAACAAGGAAGAAAGAGGGCTTTGTCCCCATCTTATTAAAGGCATTTAAGACCCTGTTTGGAGCTCAGCAGCTCTATGCAGTAGTACACCAACCTCTATAGAGTTCATTCATCATCAAGCTCTTGAGACCCAACTGTAGGCCACACTGACTCAGAGCAACAAAAAAAGAAAAGAAAAAAAATAACCTGAGGGTGCAGTTCTGGTTTTTACTGATTGTTTTCTTGAACCATGAGCATTTTCTCTGGATAGTTCACGTGATTAGCAAGAAATACCACACAGCTACACACATGATCTACAAAAAGCTCTAAAGTGGACTCTGGTCTGTGCATTGCTTGTTCAAAGAGTAGCAATAAAAGCTACATTCACTATAGTAGATATACATATCATACTTCCATAATATGCAGAGAGTTGATGAACAGTAACTCCCAAACTGCTCAAGAAGTTGTCACACTTTGTTTCTTGCTTATTTCCTCCGATACTTTGTCTTGAAAGGTTGCTTTAAGTTGTATGCCTTAAAGTAAAGTCCTACTGTAATACAACATGAAACACTGTTGTACAATTTTTGTCAATTCTTCAAGGAAGACATGTTGAAACTTTTAAATCAAGGTTAGTTTGAAAGATATTTACTGGAAAGAAAGCTGGATGTGACTCTCATATTTACTTATATTGAAATGTCACAGTGCCAAATACCTTATTTAGTTAGTACAACAACATATAGTCATCTTTCTTTGTGAAATTATAAAGCATAACGTTGTGACATGTTTGCCCCTATTTGTCAATGTCAACTTTTCAGGGAAATTAAGTAGAAACTTGTGTAGATAAAGATGGATCATGGATCATGTTTTAGTTGAAATAATTTTACACTGGAAGAAAGTTTGAATGTGACTGGGAATCCTTGGAACTGCTGTTGGTTGATTTTTGCATTCACACTGAAAAGCACCAAAATGATTCTGTGTGAGTTTAGGACAGTACAACAACGTGTAGTCCTCTACTTACAGATTATGCTGTGCCATTTTTTGCCCCAATTTCTGTCTATTTGTCATGTAATTTAATTTGCCTTTGCAAAATAGATAGCGGAAGGGGGAGACTTTGGGCCGGATGTTAGGCTTTATACCAGCACTGTACATACATTAAGCCAGACTATGTTTTAGTTTAAAGAAATTTACTGGAAAGACTGCTAAGACCAGTACAAGACTTGGTCGCGTTGGATTGCAATAAATGTATTGCACTGAGCAACTCTAATCTTTGGAAGGCCCTTGTCTCATTTCACTTTCACCTTTCAAATCAGATGTAGAAAAAGCTGTACCAAGATATGATCTGAAATGAATAACCGTTGCTATTGCACAGAAAGTGTGAACAATGCGACCTGTGCGGGGGATTCTTACTCATCAAAAAAGAGCAGTTGGGGTGACACCGCACCATTAGGGCTTTATGTCTCTGACAGTAAGGTGTCATGTCTCTACTGAGCAGCATCTCTTACACGTGAGAGCGTCCACGTTCCTCGACACAGCCATAAGCCCGGCAGAGCGCCGGAGTTCACTCAGCCCTGAAGGAGAGGCTTGGGAGCGGATCAAAGAGGGCTTTGTGCAGAGAAACGGACCTGCCAGTGTTCAGTCAGTCTGTGAAGCTGGGTTTCTGTGAAATTGAAAACATTTGTATAATTGCTTATAGAATGGTTGACACTATTATGACATGAAATAAGGAGTCTATGGAGACTTAAGCAATGGAAGCTCTGCTTTTGCCAGTGGTAGATTGCAGAAAACTGAACAGATTTATGTATTGTTGTTAAAGGGATACTTCACCGCTGGAAAGCTGAATATATCTTTAAATTGGGTCACTTATGTAGCAGAAATGTGAAGAAAAAAAATTAATTGGTGCCTTCTAGGCCGAGAAAAGCCAGAAAATGTGTTTTTGGCTCATAGATGACAGACACCAAATCCCAGAATGCACTTCGCTTCGCTGCTTTGAGTCCACTCCCAAACCACGCCTACCGCTTGACAGACAGACAGTGAGGCATTCGACTCAACTCAATGTGTTTTATTGTTATTTCAACCATATACACAAAACAACGTTTCATCGTGGCTCAAGTGGCGTTACACATTTAAAATATATAAAAACTACATTATATAAAAACGACATACGAAACAGGCTACCTTTAGTGCACACACACATTATAGGCTCCGTAAAGTTTAGCTAAGCATACCAGCATTAGGCTTGGTGGGCTGTAAACACCGAGTATAAACACAGCCGTGAATTAGCGTGGAATGTCGAATGGTCGCCATGTAACAGTCACAAACTCCAGCGGTTAGCAGTTAGTTGGATACAAATCACCCCATTTCTGCACCAGTCCGTGTTAACACAGCCCACCTTCATACGGAGCATCTCTAGCTCGGATCGTCGGAAGGCTAGCAGGCCTGGTAGCTGGACAGTCCGGTTCACTGTTGTTCTGCCATGTTTCCACGAAAGCAAAAAACACAGTCTCTGAATTTGCGTTGGGAGCATCGTTGAAGTTGGATGTAGTCCAGTTTGTTGTTTAATGAACGGACACTTGCAAGCAGGATTGATGGGACAGGTGGCCGGCTAGCGTTAGCTCGCTCTGGATGTGCCTTTTCCCCGGCTAGCGTTAGCTTCCCACCTAGCCGACGTGGATGTCCCCTACCCGGCTCGGGGTACGAGCGAAACCGCTGGTCTCCGTGGCAGGCGAAGCTATGGTAGTGGGCCGATTATTCCGTCTGTAATAACGTTCCCTGCATATTCTCCGATCTGTACCGATGTATCCCGGTGGTACACGTGCGGTAGTTTGAATGCACATAATTGTTGTAAAAGTTTGCTGCTGAGAAGTTCTCTTAATACATCCATGAGAGAGAGCCCTGTTTAGCGAGGATTCAAGATGGCTGACATTTCGTTTTTTTACGGCTGAGATCGGCTCGCTTCGGGTGATGGGCGGGTTTAAAACATGCGGAAGTAGGTCCTACTACTGGCTGTAGTCTTTTGCTCTGGCCAAAAAATCTTCCGATGACACAAAAATCGTCATTTTACGTCATCGGAAGATTTTTTCCGGACCCCCCAATGCAGATATCTCCTGTCTCAGGGGGATATGAGGGAGGGACGCACGGTCATTCGGAAATACTACCGGGTTTCTACTGATACAAAGCTGAATGCTAAATTGTGAAGTATCCCTTTAAATTGAGATTCTTCTGAATGGAAGTACATGTGTAGGCACAAATGAGCAGTCTCTCAGAGGCTTGATTAAGTTCTTCTCTGTCATTATTGTCAGTGGCAACAGGTTCACAGAAGATGCCAGCAGTCAGTTTGTACTTCATTGTTGAATTGTTCCAGAGCATTGACAGTAAAACTGTGAGCATTTTGTGAATCTTTAGATTTGTCGACCTTTAATCTAAACAGTTTTCCATGTATTACTTAAATGTTAATGTACTGTAACACACCAGTCATTTAACCAATACGCCACACATTGCACTGCATTACATTCTGGTGCAAAGGAGATGCATTTTATATTTCCAGCTGCAGCAACATTAGTCTGTTTTGAAATAAGTGCATAACATAAAAGAGCACCACCTTCAACAACATACATGTGATTCATCATCAGGATATTTAAAAGACAGACACAATTTGTACTGAAAAGGTTTATCAATTAACCGATCTTCAGAAAATTAACCATCAATTTTAATAATCAGTCCCTTATTAGGCAGAAAGGACACTTGCTGGTTAAAGCTTTTCAAATACAGTATGATCATTCACTGTAAATACTTTTATGTTTTGGACTGTTTCACAATTTTGTGACATATAATAGACTTGACCGTTAATAGGTTAATAAAAAATAAAAATAATGGCAGATTACAGCAAAACCTGGCTTGTTGCAACCCATCTCACTATTGGCTGCACTGTTTCTCTCAGAAGAGAGTTTCTGATCTTAGGGAAGCAATTAGCACTTAGTTAGCACCAAGGGTCTTGCCAAGATAAAATAAATAAGAGTTAAGATCCTTTACTATACATTATATTGAATAATAATCAGGCTAAAGACATACTGTTTCCTTCTGTGCAGTATAGCGAAGGTGTTAGTAGGTCTGTTCAGGGTTAATGGCCTATAAAAACAAAAGCACTCCATGTGTCAGTCCTGTAAAGTCATTCACCCACATCGTAAACCTGGTCACAGCTCTGGCATACAGGTGCTCTTCAACTGCAGGCCTCAGGTGTGTGTGTATGTTTGTGTGCATGCTTATCTGGGTTTACATTAGATTAGATTAGATTCAACTATATTGTCATTGTGCAGAGTACAAGTACAAAGACAACAAAATGCAGTTTGCGTCCAACCAGAAGTGCAAAAAAGCAGAAAAGTGCAATGTGATATTCAAGTATAGACAGGTTGTGCATAGACAGGACAATGAAATATATTGCAGTGTTATAAGAGCAGAATAAATATGGCTATGTAATATATATACAATGTATGAACAACATGTACAGATATGTGCAATGTAGTAGCAGTGACATTGTAATTAGCGCTCATGTGCATGTTTTATTTGCTGTTGGTCTCGAAATGGTGTCTTGTCAAGGGCTCTTTTCAATAATTAGGCAAAGAGGATCTTCATTCCTTTTCTCACCCACATGAAGATAGATGGATAAAGGGACTCATTCATTCCCCCCCACAACACCCACCTGCCTTGTCATCAGTGCTGCGCCTCCTCATCTAATGTACTGCGAGAATGCAATTTGTAATATTCCGTCCAGACCTCCCTTTTTCTCTGCGTCTCCTCCTCCCTTTGCTTCCCTTCCGTCGATAACGACTACCATACGATTTAATATCAAGCGAGTGAAAAGGGGAATGCTCTGAATAGAAGAGGAGGAGGAAATCTGTAGATGAGCTTCTGTTAAGTGTCTCCATATGTCCAGCAGTGAGCGCTTGTGAGGGAAAGGTCTGGCCAGTTTGAGGGGAGGGGAGCTGCCCGAGCTGTTTGACTCCTCTCCACAGTCTGATAATTTAGCGCAGATAGATAACAGAGACGGGCTGGATCATCCAACTGTACACTTACACCTCTTGGCCTCCTTCAATTGTTTGACTCAGAGTAATCCTATCCCTCACTTTCACCTCCAGCTCGGGGGGAAACGCCTCTCTTCACAACCGATGGAAAGTCTGAACAACTCAAAAAATGGGCTGAAGATAGAGTAGCTTCCTGTTCAGGCCATCTGAACATGTTTTAATGCTTTCAATTTAGCGGGGATAGATTTTCCATTCTCAGCATTTCGACCCTGCTCCACACAAGTGTGCAGTTGAACTGAAGGTGCCTCACTTGGATGCCTCAGGAAGTTGTTGCTTTATTTTTTTGCAGCTCACTTGAATTTATAGTACCTTTTTAACCAGAATTATTTTTGATTTTGTCTCCTCATTCTCTGTTCCTGTACGTCCACCTGGCCTGACTTGCAGGAGATAGTCCATTTTGATAAAGCGTTTAGCACAGATGGCTCAATGAATTACATCTAAGCACATTATATATCACATATACCTACAGATTGTGGCACAAAGCCATTAGGGAATATGATGTGATGGATGAGTGGCCTTAACTTTGTGGGACCCTTGAAACCAATGGAAAAGTGTAGGGATGAGGAAAATTACATCCATATGTCATAACTTGGACGGGCAGACAGGCAAGGCAGGCAGGAGATGCATCTCGCAGTCTCACAGATCACCTATACACAAACAGAGGGACCTCGGTGCAAAACTGACCTGTCCCATAACACAGACAGCCAGTGGAAAGGGAACAATATGTGCATACATCTGTGAAAACCTCACATATAGTACAAACTCACCCCCTTTGCTGCTGAAACAGAGGCCTGTTCAATGACCCCGATGATCACCTTTACTCAGTGTCTTCCTCAATCATGTGTGTCTCTGTTTTCAGGGTCCTCCTGGCCCCCATGGAAACCCTGGTCGTCCCGGAACTCCTGGAGTGAAGGTATAAATCAATAATTTTATGTCAAATGCTACCTATCTGTATTTAGGAAGAGAAAAAAGGCTCATCTTGTAAAATGTAATAGTAACATGTCAGCAAACCCCATTAAGAAAAACCACACACACTGTACACTGTTCTGGTGTACAAACACATCAAATGTGTATTAATCTGTTGGAAAGGAGTACCTATCAAAAATACAGTGTGCAGTTGTTTCAGGCCACAGGCAGAGTAGGGAAGTCTGAAAGTATTGAGAGATGGACTAACATCGTTTGTTTTGGTCTTAAATACAGCAGATTTGTCTGATAATGTTAGTGGTTTGTTTACATCAAGAATGCATATTTGGATCTCAGTTATGATAATCTGACAATCAACAAAATGTTTTTTCATGTATGTATAATTGCATATTCCCATAATTTATATGGTCAGAAATTGACAGAGTGGGCCTTTAAATAAGTTACTATCCATTTTGTTGTGGCTGTATCTTTCAGCCTATACTGTCTGCCTTGTCAATACACTGCTGGATCCTTAAAGTGGATCTAGGACAAGATATAGGACAAACTCTTGGGGATGTAAGAGATTATGTAAATAAAGTAAAATGAAATGTATGGCAGAGCGTTTTATGGTACACACAACCTTAATACTCTTCATTCTAAACCTCATTCATTGGTCCATATCTAACTGATGGAATGTAATGTAAATTTGAAGAGCGAGTATTTCTTGTGGTTTTTCTTCATTCAATGTTTGTTTGTGATTTCACTTAGTTTGCATGTCTGAGGTTCACAGTACATCTCTTATAGCCTCTTAAAAAGCCATTTGTTTCCCTTCAGGAGAGAACAGCAGTTTTAAGTCTTCCTGACTCACTAATTTGCAAATACTTGACATGAGTCTGTGTTCCAGCTGATTTGAATTGTCAACACAGAGGGCTGCTTAGCTCCATAATGTGTCAGTCTCGTATCACAACAGAGTCTGTTTGTTAAACCATGCTGGAATAAAATGGAAAATGCACCTAATCCATAACAATGGATTGAATTTCAGTATTTTCCACACTGTCTTTAAACATTGAAAACAACATAATTGATACCATGCTTTGGCCTCCTTTAACCAGGGAAAAACCATAACTCCTATATTGCACATATGTGTTACTGGAGCCTAACCAAACCTGACCCAGCTCAGTTTGCACACAAACCTCAAACAGCAGACAGCCTGGTCTGGCACTGTTCACTGCTTTAAGAAAAATGAACAAGCTGGATGAAAAGATACTGTGTTAGCTGAATTTAGTTTTGAATATGTCCCTTTATCTGGATGTAATGATGATAAATTGAGATGAGATGATGACCAATTACCAACTGCTGTAAGTAGCCTACCAGTAGACTTCAAAATGTAATGAATGAAGGCCTAAAATACGCATATAATCAGTGGAAAGTACAAGTGCTTATTAGGGTCTTCAGCTTTTAGAAGAAATTACCTCATTTAGCTTCTCTTTGAATTGAAACTTCAGATGATGTAGTTAAGGTAAAAACCTTTAGACAGTGAAAAGACACAGTGTTCAGTTTTTGTATGTAGCTCTTGGCTGGAGTTGCACTCCTGACTCTGTTAAGAAATCAGTCCGGAGAAAATTCCCACAAAGACTTTTCAATGCCAAGTTGTAGCTGTCACGAACATGAAGGTTTAAATGGGCCGATACACTATAGATGGGAACTCCTATCGTACTCTCACCAGTAACCCTGTAAAATAAAAGATTATCCTTTGAAGTAGTGCATGTCTTTCCACTATGACTGAACTATTGTCATTTGCACTAAGAGGTCTGGAAAGAAATACCCCCAATACTCCTTAAAAGTTAAATCTTAGCTTCAGGATTGCTTGTGAGGCACAAAACATGATTTCTCTCCACGCCAAAACTTTTACTTTGCTAAATGAAATGTGTCAGAACACGTGCAATCAGCCGATAACAGGCTGTTGTTTGGTCACGGTCCAACCAACTCAGTGCTGCAACATTTACTTGTTTCATTATACAATAAGCACTAACACAGGAAATTATCTATTTCTCCATGGACCTCTTACATTATAATTGCGTAGATTTCTGGGCTGCTTGTTCAACAGTGCGATTGGATGTTGAATGCTGACCCAGAAAGCACTGACAGGATTCCCACTGCCCGAAAAAGGGAGAAGAATGTACACATTCAGTCCCCATCACTTCTTGCTGGCTTGGTGTAAACCGAGTCACTGGAGGGCATAAATGGATTGCACATTGTAAATACAACTGCTAGACTCACCAATAGGTAGGATGAACTCATTACTCTTTGATAGGGTAAATGCAAACAGTGAACTCCTCTGCGCCTTGTGAAGTGGAGTGCTGTGGCAATGCAGAAAATATGCAGCGAACGTTGGTGCAGAACAGGATACATCTTGTACCCACTGGAATAAAAGTGTCTCTTAAAGTATGAATAGGAAAATGTTCTGTGTTTTTTATGTTTTAGGGCCAAAAAGGAGATTATGGACTTTCACCTGGTCAAGCCCCAAAAGGACTAAAAGTATGCATATTGTCCTCTTTCCTTTCATAGAACTACTCAATTATTAGCAGACAGTCATGCAAATGATGTTGGTACTGAATTTAACCCAAATTGTCCTTCTAGGGAGAGCCTGGTGTCATGGGCCCCCCTGGACTGCATGGCCAAGATGGACGAAAGGTAAAAAATCTGATTTGTCTCACAAGCTTAAACTGTGTTTGTTTGGTAATTCGACAAGGAAGTAACTGCTATCCGTCAGATTTCACTGGCCTTGTCCCATACGTGTAACAGTTCATATTGTACTTTGTGTGTGTGCTTTTTTTTTTTTTTTTACTGTTCTCAAAATGTTTTCCGACATAAATCAGACACTCTGAATGAATGAGCGACTGAATGAGTGGAGTTGTGTATATCGAGTATCACTAAATCAAACATACATCCTCTCAACCCTGACACACCCTGCCTTTGTGGGGGATATCTGTGAAAGTGCTTAGAAACTCCAGCCAAACATGGATGAGCTTGTTTGGAAAGCAACCCAACATAATGCAGGCGTCAAGGAGAACACCTGTTATCAGGCTCCCCTGCGGGTCCAAATACTAAAGGTTTGGATGTCTGGGCTGTTACATCATCAGTATCACAGGCCTCCAAAAAGATGAAGGCATTTGAGCAGAGCTAAAGTTTATGGAGTGAAATTTAAGCTTCACATACTTCCTCCAAATGCATGTTATGTCATTCACTCTTTGGAGAACAGTTTTTCTTAAAAGTAGGCCAAGTTATGATTGTAGTTTAGTTGTGTGATCCGGTCCTGCTCTGGATTGTTAGTCTACATGATTTGACTTCTTTACATGTTTACATGTTATGTAATCTGATATCCGTTATCTTGACAAGGAGTAATGGTAAGCAGCAGAGCGTTTTCTTCATGGCCATGTGCATTTTATCCTGTTATTCACCCCACAGTAATTGCACATCTCAAGTGAGCCAGAGCCTGTTGGACTTTCTACAATGCAGAGTGTGCAAATAACAGTACTCTGCAACTGACTGACTTTGTTTTTCCATATTTGTTTTAAGACAATATGAATATTTTTCATTTTGGTGGAGTATTGTAAAACATAATACCTGCTTCCATTAAAGAATAAAGCTGGCAGCATTTGTGTTATTGTCAGAACAGAGCCTATGAAAAGACCATAAGCAGCAATGTGGTAGTCTATCTCTCAGTACTTCCCAACTTCGTTACCCTGCGTGTGGCATTAAACCTAGTGGTTCCTACTGAAGATGAAAACCATTAAAACAGCTCTCAGATATGTTATATCTTTTCTTAATAACTTAATATTTTTTTAAAGGGCTCAAACTTTTAGCTAACATTTCTCAAACAGGAGTAAATAGTGCACACACTTGATGATGTAGTGAGTATTCACAGCAGCAGGATGGTGGTGGTAATGACTCAAAGTGATCTATGGTGCCTATGTTAATCTTAACAATGGAACATGTTCTACAGTGTAATCATGTAATGTGGCTCATCAACGTTATCCATGTTATTCCTAGCTCCATGATACCTTGCATGAACTACAACTTTTGGATATTTCTTTCACTTCCTGCAAGAGTTAGCTGTATGCTACAGGTGTTTTCCTTTTACTCAGAACATTTAGGGAAACACAATTTGTCACAACGTATACAGGATAATGTGCTTTCTACTGAAAACACCATGTTGTGGTAAGATGAGATCACGGGGGAAACATAGTTAACATTAGGTCAGGTAAGTCACAGGTCAGGGGTCAAGAAGATCTATTTGTCCTACTCCTTCACTATACCTGTCCTGTGGTCAAGTGTAAAGACATGTGTCGCTAGAGATTGAGGGAGTCTAGGCTGCTTCATGATAAGGGAATGTTGTGTTCTGGGACCGTCTCCTTTCGAATATGGCTCCATTAATATCTTTGCAACCTGACATATGTTCAGGATGAGATGAGATGGAGAGTGCCTCAGAGTTGGGATGGCACTACACAACACTACATTGTTGTTAAATTGTGCTGATTATCCTTAAGTGTGTTTTACAGTAACCGCTGGCAAACAGGCGCATCCAAATGTGACGTCATGGGATTGCCGTGAGTATTTATACTGGCGTGTGGTGGTCGCGACACTAGTTGCAGTCTCCTGAACAGCGGTGGCGCTAAGGAGCAAAGGCTACTGATGTTTTTCTTTCTAAGGACTAGAAGAAGAAGAAGAAAAAGGTAAACAACGGCAGAACAGGCAGCAGCAGTGCCGTCAATGCTTTGATTTGATTCAGTGACATACTTGGTGGGATCCAGCCTTTCATTCACCAAAAAGAACTCATCTTAACCCAGTAAGTTTACCAGAGAGACTTGCAGTCACTCTGAGAGTCCTGGCATCCGGTTGTCGGCAAACTTGTTCAGGCCTCCTGTTTCTGCTTTGGCGCCTCTGAAAAAAAAGAGCTGTGCGCGGCCTACACTTGCGCGCTGGCAGGAAATTGCGTCATTTTGATGTCACGACGGCGTGCGCCACCTTCAATGCGTCTAGTATATTTTGGCCTCAAGTCTCCTCGATCAAGATTTTATGAGAGTAAATTAGATTAGTCATTCAAGTCCCCCTAACCTTCTTTACGTATCCAGTGTCTAGCTGCTCCTGACTTGTTACATAACACAGAGAAATGTTGATTATCTTGTCAGGTCGATTCAGAGTAGAAATGGATTCTGTTCAAAACAGAGCCAATGGACTGGAAGAGATATGTTTCACACCATGTTTGCAGTTTTCCCTCCTGTAATTAACAGCACAAATCTTGCAGAATGTTTGCTAGCTGTCTGTAGCAATGTCTGATTCTAATAAATAGCAGGCCTCACAAAATCGGCCACAACAACTCTGCAATCTTTGCTATCAATTACCTGCCAACACTGGAGAGGGCGACAATGTGCACAGTTAATTTCCATGTCATTTTCTATTCTTTTTTTTTTTTTACAAATTCAGCATTACCCCATATTTATCTTGTTAGCAGGGGGGGAAACCTCAGAAACAGTACTTACACAATTGTGGGACAATTCTCCACTGAAACCCAAAAGGTATGGAATTCATTAAGGCATATCAGCTTTTCAAGCAGGGGGACCCACTCTACTTACTTTGTGGCAGGAAATCTCCAAGATTTAGATAATAAATGAATTAATGTGGTGTTCAAATTCATGTAAATTCCATTGCAGGGTACAGACAAGCTTTGCAAAGGGAATCACTGCTGAGTTTTCTGACAGTCTGAGAGTGCAGCAACATCTGTTTAGAAAAATAAAAGCTTGTTGAAAGAAATCCTCAGACAGCTTCTTTTTTTTATTACGCTCGGCAGTTTATCATCACACTACTCATTTTGCAGTCTGCTGTCAGAATTATACTCTGGAGAAGATGAGAGATGAGAAACAAAAACTGCATCAGTACAGTAAGGTGTCAAAGTAAGGTCAGGTTTCGAATGCCAGAAGAATGATAATTAGAAAACGACTGCTACACACAATGTGAGAAAACCTTTTGTAAGCAACTTTGTCTCCTACTTAGATACACACATATGCACACTCCTGTCCTCATTTGAGACAGAATAGCTAGAGTGTAATAATGCTTTGGCGGGAGCTCTAAAAATCTATTATGCAATTGGACAGTGCTGACTGTGAAAAACCATCTGGTGCTCTCAAAGATCCTCCATTCAGTGTAATAATGGGGAGGACTCCAGCTCGAAAGAGGAAGACCTCTTCTCGCCTTGTGAGTCATGGAACGTGGAGTCATGGGAGAAAGCTGAAATTCTTCCTGCTGATTTATGGAAATTGAGAATCTTTGCTGGGCGTGGACCAGCCTCCTGGCTGAGGTCAAGTGGTTGTAACAAATCCCCTTTTTTTGTTCCGATAATCAGTTCAGGTGGGATTCTATCCCTCTGATCAGGTCTGTGTTAACCTAAAAGACACTCGGATCCCCAGAAGTAACTGCTTACAGCCATGCAAAGTATTAAAAGGCAGTTTGTATCCAGCTAATAAAAGCAAGGCAATCAGCTTGGCTCTTCTGAAAGCCACCAGACACCTCATTGCTTGCAGCTGTTCTTAACTCACTTTTTGTGATCTTACTCTGTCACTGGAAGCCAAAACTCCTTACAGTGCACTTTTATATTCAAATTACACCGAAATTCCATAATCTGCACAGATGGAGCTCGAGGTTCCTTCTCTTGCCTGCTCTTGTCCAACCAGCCAGTAAAACCATGACCTTCCACAGCGTTATGGACCCTCTTCGCTGGGTTTTGTGCTCAGTCCTTGGCCCGCTGCCAGAGAAAGCCTTTCTCACTGTGGGAAATGTGTAGAGACGTAATGGGGAGGTTGCCTGGGAGTCAGTCAACGGTCTGCACTCTAAAGTAAGGGGTGTGTGTGTGTGTGTGTGTGTGTGTGTGTGTGTGTGTGTGTGTGTGTGTGTGTGTGTGTGTGTGTGTGTGTGTGCGTGTGCTTTTTACACTGCCACCTCTGATCATGGCACACTGGAACAGCGCTCAACTTTTTATTAGCTGTGCAGCCCTCAAGATTTTCCCTTACCTGCGCCTCAGCTTCGTATAATAACATTCTCGTACTGTACCTAAATTTGCTGAGTCTGATTTATCCAAGAAAGGAGTGTGGAGCTTGCCAGGTGGGAGTAGCTTTTTGTGTAATAATAAAAATAAAAATCTATGGAAAGAACAATTTTTTTTGTGTGCCAATGAAAGTCTGTTACTTATTCTGTAAGCAGCACTGCTGCTGCTCCACTTTGATGGTTGGCTGCAGGGTTGATCTGGTGTGAGTTAGAGTACACTAATTTAAACTGTTTGCTCTTCATAGAGAGGAAGAACTAATGAATAATGTGATCCTTTGCCATTTTTGTGTCACAATGGATTTACAGAACTGTGAAAGCTGTTCAATTTTTTTGAGTCCACACACACACACACACACACACACACACACACACACACACACACACACACACACACACACACACACACACACTTCTTTTTGTCTTACTTTTACTCTACTCAGCTGTATTGGCCTCGCTGGAAGGCTCAGACACATTCTTTTGTTTTTTTGTGGCTGCAGTGCTTTGGCTCCAGCCGGAGACTCCTCTACTCCCACAAGTACTGTCAGATATTTCCAACTTGAAGCACAGTGCTGTCTGTCAGTAGATAAATAGACAAATAATCATCAATAAAGAGTTTGACAGAACTGAAGTATAAAAGGGTCTGATAGAACTACTGTAGCCGATGGAACAGCATCTGGCTTCATTCTGCGTCCAAAACCTGCAGAAGATGTGACAGAGAATTTTAATCTTAACAAATAGTTCCCTTTCAAAGTGTGTTGATTTCTTTCTTTCTTTGTCATGTCTTTTTATTGGACTAAGGAACAAGCTCTGGCCATTTGTAAAAGATTAATTCAGAAGTGTTTTTTGTCTCATAAAAAATTACATACTTCTGAGAATGCACAAGCTTAGCTTCCTGCTAGGGCTGCTCGATTATGGAAAAAAATCATAATCAGGATTATTTTGGTCAATATTGAAATCATGATTGTTTAACACAATTTCTCATTGTCTTTTGGAAAGATGTTGCATTTATTAAACTTAAAAAAGGTGAAACAGTTTAACATATCAACAGTGAAAACACCTTGTACTGTGACATCTCTTTTCAGACCTTTGCCATTTGAACCTTTTTTTTTATTCAGAACACAAGACAAAATAAGAGTTTACTTGCAAAACGTAATGTGCAAAAATAATAGTTTTTTCCCCGATTATTCGTGTTTGTCATCATCAGGAGCCAAAATCGTAATCACAATTAAAATTTCGATTAATTGCACAGTCCTACTTCCTGCTGATGGTTTAATGATCAGTTCTCACATGATGGTGACATCAGAGGCCTCAGTCTCAGTTGATTGGTTTGTAGCTGTGGGATAGTTGTGATATATTTTCTGAAATGTTCCAATGGCATGTTATGAATGTTCTCTTCTGAGTCAAGTTGATACATTGGACCAATATTAGCCTTTTGATCAACATGGGACGCCAGGTTGCCAGTATGATTTTACTTCAGAGCTTCAGGCCTGTCAGTCTCTCTCTGCCTCAGCCTCTCAACCGTGCCTGACCCATGGTGGGTCCATCATTATGAGCTCATGTTGTGCAGCCAAATGATTCTCAAACCTAATTTCTAATCAAGAGTCCAACATTCCCAAAGCCAACAAACATGTCGGCTCCATTAATATGTTAAATGATTCACAGGACATTAACAGTTTAAAAGAGCACCAGCCCATGTTTAAAGGAATAGTTAAACATTTTGGGAAATATATGCTTTCTTGCCGAGCGTTAGATCGGTAACACTCTGTACAGTAAATATGAACCTACAGTCGGAGATGGTTAGCTTAGGTTAGCATTAAGAAAACAATGGAAACAATCTTATGTTTTTGAATGGACAAAACAAACCAGTCATAATAAGGTACTGGTACAGTAAGTGGACTTTTTAAAACATGGACAGAGGCAGCTAGCTATGTCACCCTGTTTCCAGTCTATGTGCTAAGCTAACTATACCCTGGTTGTATATGTAATGGATATACAGGAGAGTGGTATCAATTTCTCATCTAAATGTCAGAAAGAAAGCAGATGAACATTTTCCAAAATTTCACTAATTAAACTATTGGTTTAATAAGAGCCCTCCCCCCAAGAGTATTAGCAAGAGGTAGAATCACACACTGCATTCTAACTGATGTTTCATTGATTTTAGTATTTTGGCAAGTAAACAACTGAATATCACCACAAAAAGAGGCAAATTAAAACCAATTACCCCAATCCTAGTCTATATCCTTTGTGTTCCACTTCCGGGATTGCTCCGGTGCTGCAGGAAATTCCACCGGATGCATGTATTTTCCATTTCCTCTCGCTTTCTTTGTGTTTGAATTTTAAATTTGGTGGATTTCGGAGGACTATTGATGTCTACTCCTCAGATCTCTGCATGGTAAAATAAGACCGCTAACTAGACTATCTGTCCAATCTGAGTTTTCTCTCAAACAACTATTTTGCTGCAGCTGATTTAAAGAAATGCCATTAAACCAGAGCACGTTTTCCTCCCATCCCCGAATGCTCTGTGGAGTAGCTAGACTCTCCTTCAGCGCGCTTTGGAGGAGGGTCTGGCAAAGCGATACTACCCCAATCCTGATAAAAATTCTTACAATTTGTTGGATTCCCCTTCCTCATCATTGTCAACCAGGCCTGCATAAACTCAGTGAAGTAGGCTTTAAACCCTGCTTTACATCAATTCTACCAAATGTCTCTCAGGACGTTTGCAAAGAGAGATTTTAATCCTCATGTGTACACTCTGGCTGCAGGCTTGAGAGTGCTCAGCATGGCTCTCTTCATAGTGACTTGTTTGTTTACACTGATACTCTTTTTTTTTTTTTTTTTTTTTTCATTGGCCTCTGACCGCCTCTG
Organism: Gymnocephalus cernua; assembly: GCA_023631565.1. NCBI lineage: Eukaryota > Metazoa > Chordata > Actinopteri > Perciformes > Percidae > Gymnocephalus > Gymnocephalus cernua. The sequence continues at coordinate 9,348,619 of CM042425.1, read as the reverse complement.
GTTTACTTGTTCTGCTACCGACAGGCCAACACAGTTTGTGGTTAATGACTTAACACTTGAGGGGAATAGGCATGTGTTCTTTCCTCATAGACAACTGCACATGACTCTATCTACTCTACTGTAGGCCTTGATTGTGAAAAGATTAATACATTTTGTAACCAGCTGGCATGCTTATTTGAGACCACAGGGCATGAAGGTGACCATTAATTACCCTGTTGGGTTTCACTTGTTTCTGTATAATTGGTTTACTGGTTTAATTAATGCAAGATTGTTCTAAATTGTTTTGTCACAGTGCATTGGTGGCAAGGATTAGACAAACTGCCGAACAGCTGTGCTGCAACAGTAGATACAAATGGCATTGGTCTTGTGTAGAAATCGTAAAGAAGTGTTTTATTCAGGGTTAATCAGCCAATGTTGCCGATAAGTGGTTTTGTAGTTTCACAGCTGTTAAGTTTGTCTTTGTTCACCCTTTTAAACTAAACCTTCAGGGTCTTTATTAATTTATTTTATTTTATAAACAAAGTCAGTTCCTCTCTAAGGCAATTGAAAATAACATAATTTAAGCCCCTGTGGTGTTGACCGAGGTGCTCTTGAACACAATGTAATAAACTTTCCAACAACAAACATTTGATTGAGTTTGACCATTGATTTAACACTTAACCAAGACCGACATAATCTTTTTCTCCAAAGCGCATCATTTAGCATTGTACTTTCCTGTGGCTTTGTGCGAATTTAAATAAGATAAGATGCCTTGGTAATTTCACTTAGACTTCTTGTTGGATGTGCAACACTCTTAACATGTTGTTTCTCTTTCAACAGGGACACAAAGGCCATCCTGGTCCTTCTGGTTTCCCAGGTGAACCTGTGAGTACTTCAGTTCTCTTTAATCATGGCTAAAGTTTGATGGATATCATACATTTACACCAGTTTACCAAGTTGCAAGTTGTAATGTAGCTCCCCTTTGGGCTACTCAGTAATAGACACATCAGTAACTCCAGTGTTTATAATTGTAGCGCCCCCTTAGGTCAATACGTATCACGGGAAAGTGCTAGAATGCAATAATGCAATTTGTAATGCATACAGTAAACTCTGAGATAAGATGCATCATTGCCACTTTTTGAAAATTTGATCAACAGTGGGAGAGGCATCTGAAAACAACTAAAATGTGATTTCTCTGGTTTCTCAGACACAGTCCCTCCTCCGTCTCTTTGAAGTGTTATCATGCTGACTAAATCCACTGCATGCTGTTTGTCTGTCTGCTGGCCGCACTGTTAGCTGTATGTCAATGTATGTTTACCTATCCAATAGAAGAGCCAAGAGTCTCCAGAGACAGTTCCCATAACACTCCAGCAAGTCTTTCCATTTATAGTTACAAAACAGGAGAAAATATTAACACAGACTCATCGGGACGTTAAAAAAAGAAGTGTGGGGTGGTGGGGGATTGGTTTGAGAGAAGAGCCATTAGTTGTTTGGGAATCTTGGCGGGAAAAGTGAAGGAAAGATTTTTGGCAGAGGTACAAGTGGGCTAAATAGTTTGGACACCCCTAGGTCATTACTTCTCCCTATCTTCCCTCCTCCTGAGTCCAGATCCTGTGTACTATCTTTGAGAAGAATGTGCCACAACGGAAAACTTTTCCTGTCTCCTCCAGTGCTCTCTCTCTCTCTCTCTCTCTCTCTCTCTCTCTCTCTCTCTCTCTCTCTCTCTCTCTCTCTCTCTCTCTCTCTCTCTTGAGATGATGCCCTCTTTTCTGTGGAAAATGTAATAGCACATGGTTTAACATGCAGAACAGTCAGTTATGATTGGCCCTGTAATGCATTCTGAGCCTTGTTCATTTTTTTTTGTTGATTGTTTTTCAGTCCAGTGAAAATAACGGCTAACAGCTTGTGCCTGAAATACATTACTTCTTAGTTACTAAAACTCCTGATTGACTATTAATTTAGTGGAACTTTCATGTGTAGTTTTCTTATGAACAAACGTTACTCTCCCACCAAAATGCATTGCATGCAACAAAAGTGTTAAATGCATTTTATTCCCCATAAATAATTTTAAAAACCACAACCGCACCATATAGTGCACCATATTTACCCTAACATGTATTGATGAGAGTGACATTTATGGACAATATGGTGCCTTCAAAAACTCTCACAGTAGATACAATTTTCATGGCATGTACACTACCTTTTCCTAACAATCCCACAATGCAATGTGTTGCATTTTTTATGGATGCAATTATTGCTCTTATGCAACTCTACACCTGTCAGTGATGGTTAAGTGTCCAAATCTAAAAAGTAAACTATTGAGTGTTTGTTATATAGGGAGAAGTGAATGTGTAAACGAGGGAGTGATTTTGGACATGGCTCATGTTCGCGCCGGTTGGCAGTCTTCTTCCCTGCGTTCGACTAGAACATTTCTACGTTTCTTTGCGTGCTACTGCCACCAATTGTCGATCAGTGGAATAGCGTGGTTTGCATGCACAAAACATTGGCTATATCACCCTCTGCAGTCAGCAGGTTTGTGTAAAGCATCATCTGTGTGCTCATGCACATACTTGTGTGTCCTTGTACTAGTACAACATAAGATATGATCAAAACATGTAACTACCTATTCAAAAAAGACCAAAAACAACATTTTAAGTGCCCATTTTTTGGTCAAATGATTAGATGTACTTTTAATAAACCAGATAATAATGTGTTTACTTGCCAGGGTCTTGCGTTACATTACTCTCTGGGCTTGTTTTGCAATAATAACCTTCCTGCTGTACAATATTCCTTTTGACGCAACAATGCTTCCATTAGTGCTACAACTTTTAATGCTGCTACTATGACTACTGTTTCTCTGTGGCCATTTACAAGATTTCTCATATAATTTGTAATAATACATTCACTTTTTGATCTCTCATAACTTTATTATCCGGTTTTTGGCAGAAACACAACTGTCGGCAGTGTATAATGACTGTGATGAACTTTCAGTATACTGTACAAGCAGCCTGTAATTTCTTGCATGCCTTCACTAACTAATCCCGTTTTACTCTTCTCATACATGTAGAATTTAACATTCCTCTCGGAGGGATGCATTTGGTTTGGTCTAACCACAAGGAAGGAATGACTCATGTATTATACTTTACGTTGATGAGGATAATCATATTAGGCAAAACTGTACTTGCAGTAGTCCTGCTGTAACAGCATGTGGCTCGACTGCATTATAATAGCACTTACTGTCGAATTAATGAAATGGTTTGAGTGGTAATGTTTATAGTGGCGCCTCCTTTAGGCAACACTAACTCGACTAAACAAAAGGTCTTTATTGAAAAGCTGAGAGATGTAAATTCCTCTATAGGACCAATTGCCTGTTGTTTATTACTTCATAAACAAACGGCTTCATGAATAAAGTGCTTGTTTTCCATTTTTATCAGTCTTTCTTAGCTTATTATCATTACAATCAGTGAGGCTCCAACAGAAACCATGTGTGCATAAAAGAAACATTATTTCCTATATAATACAGCTTGCCTCCCTCCATCCTTCAATGCTTTTCCCCTTCCTTTTCCTTATTTTAGTCCCTTTAGTGCTGATTTCTCTTCTGTCTCTCTCTCCACAGGGTAAACTGGGAGATGATGGAAGCCCTGGGGCCAAAGGCTATCCTGGCAGGCAGGTGCAGTAAATCTAGTGTTGCTGTGCTGGTTGAGCAGGGCCACACACACACACACACACACACACACACACACACACACACACACACACACACACACACACACACGCACACGCACACACACGCACACACATGCACACATATACATGGTCACATGAAGAAAGATAACATAATAAATGGAGGCTAGGATATCATATCTATTGTGAATTCAGCTTTGTGAAAATATTTTGGCCTTTTAATAAATCAAATTACAGCTAGTAAGTTTTGCTCATTGTCAGAATGATGAATAAAACGGGATATATTGGTGAAACACCAAATCCTTGTATGTTTTCTGTACCTAAAACATAATCTAATTTAAAGATATTGGATGCTGGCAAAGAACCTCAGCCATCGGCATCTCAGTATCAGCCTCAAAGAATCTAATTTGGCCAATCCAAATAAAAAGTTTGTTGCAGCTGAATGAAAGGAAAAAGGCTCTAAGCTGCTGAGAAGCACCTGTGGTTGAATTTAAGTGACGGATGCCTCCGGTCTAGCGAGGAAATAAAATGTCAAAAGGTTTCCATTGTAAGCACTGCTCTGAAGACAGAAAAGGTAATAAAAGTGTGACGAATGCCACAGGTTTCTGGCTACAAATAAGCTTCCTCTGTCCTTCCAAACAGTGAGCGTCATTCCTTGCTCCACTTCTAGGAATAGTGTTTAACTTTAAAGCTGGGGAGCATTAGGGTTTCTCAGCATTTAATATCAGCTTCCTCTTAGCTTTAAGAAAACTTAAACTGCTGCTTGCTCACATGTCCTTTCCTGAATGTTTATGATAAGCTAGAGTTCAGGCACGGGTCTCGGTGTTTGCCGCTGTGCTTTAGCGCACTTACTATGTCTGAACTTTGATCTGTACAGTATAAACACTTGGTTGTGTGTGATGGATTAGGTTTTAGCACCCCCTACCATCTGTGGGCTGTGAATCACCAGTGCTGTACGTTTATGTCAAGGCGCTGTACTTGTCTGTGGGGTGTTCTTCTGAGCTGAGAGTTGATCTTTAAAGTTGCAGGGGAAGATTTTCTACGCTGGTGAATTTGCTGGCTGTGTCTCTGAGAAATGAATGTGAATGCTGCTTTGAGTTTTGACACCACACATGCAAACATATGGATGCTTTTTTTCTTACTATTTCCACTTAAGTAGTTTCACAGCAACACAAATAAAGTTCTGCCACTGTTTGTAACCACAGAAATTTGTTTTGTCATGTATTACATTTAGGGCTTACCTGGGCCTGTAGGGAAAATGGGGCCAAAAGGAGTCAGGGTAAGTAGATGTTGGATAAATGGCAGCTTTGGCATGGGTTTGTGTTATTAAACTCTTTAAGGCAGTATGTTTGGTAATAAAAAGGTGCTTTGAAAGTAAATACTGCAATTCTCACTGTAAGGCCCAAAGTCTTTAAAGCACCCTCAGAATGAATTTCTCTGTTTACGTGTATTTCATGTTCTTGTCATTCCACTGAAGGCTACAGGGGAGAGAGGCATGGCTCTCCTAGTAGCTTCTGAACTTTCACTTTCTTAAATGAACTGTGAAATGCCTGCTAAATGAATTACCCAACCAGTGTGTGTACATGAAAAGGCCAATGTCATAAACGCCACTCTCTGCCCTTGTTAACTCCATGATAACGACATATGGTTTTGTTAGTATATTTAAAGTACTGTAAGAGCAATTCACTCTGGCTTTCTTTAAATCCCTTCCGTGCTTGCTGTGCTTGTTAATGTTAGGCAAATATCATAAAACTATATTGCTCTGCTGTCAAGCATAACCATAATCAGTTTGAATGTCAGCTTCTCGTTAAATGTCATTGTAATTTATGTTTCTGCCCTGTTTGCCACTCTTTCCTCTTCTTCCACTGAGCAGGTTTAGCAGAGAGTTCTTCAGAGATCCCTGATGTGAGGGTATGTGCCCTTGGACTACATCGTGGAAGCCAGCACCATGCAGTCCATGGGCATATACACTTGCCTCAAGGCTTGGCTCTACAAGACCACTCCACCATAGCAAAAAGCCTGTGGTGCTGTAACAGAAGAAAGCATCACAACTGAAGTCTTTGTAGATATTTTTAGACGTGTTAGTGTTGTTGACATCAAACTGTTCTTCACAATGTCCATCATCTCTGCAAAGTCTCATTGTCCACCTTATTTTGCTTTTCCATCTATCTTTGCCTTATCTGTTCCTCCACTCCATCTTTTATTCATCTCTCTAGGGTCACATTGGCATCCCTGGGCTTTTTGGCCTTCCTGGTCCTGATGGAGAGAGAGTGAGTATTAGTGGCTGTGAGAATAAATGCCTACTGGGTTGCATTATACGACTGCCCATGGACCGAAATGATAAAATAGTAATAGATTTTATTGTTGAAGTAGTGCAGGCACGCTTAACCAAATCACTATTATAAGCCCTGTATATATACTGTATTGGATTGAGTCTGGGGGCAATAACAACCTACACCACAACCTATCCTACTGTCTTGGATAAGGTCAGAATGTAGGAGGTGGATTTACATTTATTTAAAATCAACCAGGACTCAAATTTCAATTAAACCCCAGAGCTATGGCACCAAATGTCTCAGGAATTTCGATACCTGTTTTTTGTTTGTTTTTAGCTACTTTAGCCAAGTGAGGCTATGACACTGTTGGCCCTTCAGTGTGTAAGTGAGTCTGGTCAGTTGATCCAACACTTTAAATAGAACAATTCAGTGAAATGTACTTACTGTACAGCATGGTCCTGAGAGGATGAATACCATCTGACATGGCTGACATGGCATGCTACAAAGCTTTGCTAAGGTTTCATTTAGCAAATTAGCATGCTAATGTAGCATTCATCGTAAAGTTCAGCTAAGCTGAAGTGCAGCTGAGGATGACAAAGTTTACTTCAGTCTGAAAGTTGAGCCACAATGTAGAACTTGAACCTGACAAGCTGAGTCGGATTTGTCCTAAAATGACCATCCTACAGAAGATAAACTATTATGATTTAGTTGATAAAACAAAGGACCATTTAGTAGCTGATCTTTCGACCATATGGCATAATCTTCATCAGTAGCTGACGTTTGCTAATTGTGATGGAATTGTAGATTTCCATTTTGTTGAGAGGACCTTAAGGACCTCTCATCCATTTTTTCGATGAAGATTATATTATTGAAAGCTCCAGAACACCTACTACCTGTAAATGGACCTGCTGTTGCCAAGCTCTAGAACATTGAAGCTCAATATTTCTATTTTTCAACATGTGATAATGTGATAATGTGAATTCTGAGAAAATTTGTTTCTCCATTTTTGGTCCATACAACAATTTTGTTTTCTGTTGTGTAAGGAGCATCACAGCCTCACATGGCTTCTAGTGTAGCTAATGGCATAGCCTTATCATTGTCTGTGTTTTTGCATTATGCACTTTTATCTCTCCTTTAGCTCCTTATCCATTTTTCTCTCTCTGTCTCTCAACTCTTGTTTTCTTTCCTGTTTCCAGGGAATTCCTGGCGTTCATGGGAAGAAGGGCAAGATGGGTAGGCCGGTAAAGTTTTCTCTCAACATACTTCTCAGAGAACATTTTTAATACAGCCTCATGCAAGTGAGGGTGTTTGTGTTGATCTATGGGCTATTACTGTAGTGCAGAGCTACTTTAAAGTGCATTACTCTGACAGAGACTCTAGTTCAGTGTGAAGGCCCTCCTGGCTTTAGTCGTAAATCTGTAAAAAAAAAAAAAAAAAAAGGTTCCGGCAACTTCCACACTGGCACAGTGATGCTAGGGATTACTATAGGGATTGTTATAAGGGGAGAATATGCACCATACATCATGCAACTGAATGTGTTGGAAACACTAATGTTCATGTGTTAGCAGATTGTATTTAAATTCTCACTTAGATCCCTTTTTACAATCAAATAATCCTTGCCCAATATTAAAGTCAGTGACTTGTCATCTATACATATTTTATGATTAATTTTCTCTGGCTGAAGTTGATTAGTAAACATTGTATGTTTAAGAGCTTATTACTGTGCTTGTTTCATGTGATATGATAATGTGATGTGTCAGTTGTGGGTTTGGATCTCAGGAGTCTCTATCCACAGATCAGGGAAGTCTATCGTCATTGGCGCCTGGAATTAAATTTCCCATCCTTCCAGGCTTACATGGAAAATACTAACACTGCATATAACCACTTGTGTAAATCTGCTGTTTTCCCAGGCCTAGTCTGGTTGTAATTGTTTTTTTTGTTGTTGAAAATATTATTTTGCAGAAGCGGTCAGTGACATAGACTGAGACAAAAAAATATGCTCACAATAGCCAAGTCATGAGCAAGCCATTTCCCATCCTCTGTGGTAAAAAGTGAGGTCAGTCACTTTACGCAAGGAGTTTTTTCAGTCCTGAGTCAGCAGTAATGCTGTTTAGCAAAATCTGGAAAGACACACAAGAGAAGGAGTTGGCATGTTTGATCCACATGTCCCAAAGCCCAAAACAACACGAGCCACACAAATCTTGTATTTTATGGTGTTTAACAGCTCCCTTCCTCCTGTTTTAACCTTATGGATTGAAAGTGGGGAAGTGGTCTTCCAAACTTTTTTTATCTAATAAATGCTATAGTTTGTACAAAGCACAATGACATGATTTCCATCGGCCCGATCACATGATGAAAAGGGTCTCGCCAGCCACGCTGAAAGTTGTTGAGAACAAAGACTTGCATGTGTTTCTGATGAATCCAAGTCAGTTATTGACATTTTTGGAAAGAGGCAACTTTTTCCACATTTTTTGTGGGCTTCATGTTGCAACAATTACGGCTCATTACTTTCTCCACATTTGCCTAATGTTCTAAATCAGCAGTTTGCCACACAAAGTCCTATCACTGCCATCTCTTGAGGTCTTCATACTTTCATTTGATCTTTTTTCTTCTCTGTCTGCAGGCAGACGATGAGAGATCTCTGCCATTTCTCATTAATCTAAGCATAGCCTACTGTAGGCGAGTGCTGAGCCGCGATGTGCGGTTGCTTGCATGTTGACCTTGGCACATTGACAAGCACACGTTGAGCATGTGGCCTTGTCGCTGCATCACGCCTGTTGTTCTCCCTCTATAATGGAATTACGAGCACCAAGGGGGAAAAAAAGGACACAGTCATCAGTTTCTGTGCCAAGCAGCTTTATTCGGCCATTTAGGCAAGTCCTGGGGGTTTGGTTCGCGGGCTGCCGAGCACTGCCTGCCAGCGCATGCACAAACAGACACTCGGTCGCTCGGAAACACTCAGCCGTGGAATTTCCTGCCGGTCTCCCAGGAATGAAGCGCTGGGAGCACAATTTAGGGGATTTGCTGTTTTGGGAAACACTTAGTTGATCCTCTGTGCATGGTGTGCTAATTTCACTGACAAACCAAGTGATGATCTAAATAAATTCCAGTGTTTTGACGGTATGAACATGATAAAGCCACTCGATTTCCCCTCTGGTTGCATACATGACCGTCCTGTTTGTTTGTGTGCTCAGGGGTTTCCTGGTGACTTTGGAGAGAGGGGACCTCCTGGCCCTGATGGGAACCCAGTAAGTGAAATTATGTAGATGAATGCACAATTTACTAACTCTTGGCACAGTACAAATCTTTATGCCTTGCCCTGACGGCCACAAAATTACACCCGACTGAGATTTCACCAGGTTTCAGAAGTATTGTAGCACATGTCATATACAAATGCAGTACAGTGTGCTTTTCAAGAAATGAAAATTACTCTAATGAAGGGAGATGCAAAAAATAGACACATTACACAGTTACAGAGTTGGAGCTTACTTGCACATTGTTTTACAGCACGACTGACTGCGAGGCAAGTCTTTGCAGTCATTCAGTAGCTCACTCTCTCATCATAATCCATACTGATACATATATGAGGGCAGAATCAGCAGTTTCACTTGCCTCTCCTTTACTTTAATTTGACCCTCACTGCTCGTGATTGACAGGGTCAGTGTTAGATTGTGATTGGCTGACTTCTGCGAGCCTCCTCCAGGCCTCATTTCCTCTGCCTCCAGAGGGAAGAGGGGGGTGTTCCATTTGGCTGAATTCATCTCTTTTCATTCATAGAGGAATAGAGGAGGCGACAGGAAGGCCACACTGGGCTGAGTGTCATCCATCTGTCCATTGGATGCGTAGCTTGGAGAGGATGTAGGCATGGCATGTGGCTGCGGGGTAGATCATTTGGAACAAGCCGGTCTGTGTGTCAAGTGCCAAGTGCTCACTCACTATGCTAAAATGAGTGGAGAAACACATTACTCAGGATATTGAGGGAGGAAAACACTAGTAAACAAACAAAATATAGAAACATTCAGTTTGCTATCATGTGTATCCTCCCGCTACATCTCTACACCTGTCTGACTGTGTGCTTGTGTTGCAGCTCTTCTTATCCCTCTTTCTTTGTTCTCTCCCTTCCTCTTAGGGTGAACTGGGATCTCCTGGCCCATGTGGAGTCCCTGGTCTTATTGTGAGTGTTCGTGCGTCCTTCTCACTGATTTTATAACTTTATGTTTTATGATTTTAAACACTTTGGTCTCTATCTATGACACTTTGGTCTCTAGCTGTTGTTTTGAAAAGGCGTTGTATAAAAGTGTTTGATTCCTTACTCACTATTCTTATATCTCTTCCACATCTTTCTGTTGAGACATTAAGCTCAGAAAGTACATGTTTGTTGTGCATTATGAGCATCAGTCCTTAAGACTTAAGTATTGTGGACATTCAGCGTTATAAGTACTGTATGTGTTTTGTGTGTGTCAATGTGTGCAGGGAGACATGGGCCCTGTCGGAATAATGGGCTTACCAGGACCGCCAGGACTCAAGGTAAATGATGCGGTTTTATACAAATGTCTCTGGTTTTGGTATGGATCCATCATAAATAGAGAACATTTTGGCAATTTGATTGGTTAACCAGAATGTCTCCAAGTAGCTGTTGAGCTCACTTTGACGAGACAAAGTGAAGAGTGGTTGGTGATTAAAATGTTCCACAGCCTGAATATGTAAACCCTAGTGAACAGGGAAATGCCAGGACTGCTCATTATTCATGTTGAATCGTTAATCATGTTTTCTTTTCTTTTCTTTATTTAATTTTAATTTTGCTTCTAAGGGAGTACCTGGAAACCCAGGGGAACCAGGACTGAAAGGTGATAAGGTGATCTGCATACGTCTTTCTCACTACTAACCCTACTATGTATATACAAGAATGCTAGAGATGACAAATCACAAAATTGTATTTGTGACTCCTGAGAAATCTAACAGATAACACAAAGCTATTATGCCAATTTGTGTAACCAAGCACTCCTGTGGAGCATGTTCAATGAATTTTTTTTTGCGTGCTAACATTCAGATTATTTTTTCATGTTGCTTTGTGTTTTCTCAGGGGGACGTTGGCTTACCAGGGGAGCCAGGGGAGTGTGGATTCCAAGGGGACAAGGTAAGGGTATGTTTGTATGTGCTCAGGTGGCACAACGGGTCATCCAGAAATAATAGGATCAGTGGTTTGATGCCTGGCTTCTCCTGTCTTCATGACAAGGTGTCCTTTAGCATGGCATCTCCACCGCCATCGATGTGTTTGTGTGCATTGGTTAATGAATGAAAACCGCCTTGTTCTGATCTCTAAAAGCGCTAAAGAAGTGCAGTCCATTTACCATTTCTTTGAATCCTATCCTAGAAATTTAGTTGGTGTGTTTCTCTATCTAAGCAGCATTACATTTGTCCTACTTGTTGACTTGTTAACAATGAGCTGGCTTTTATTTTACAGGGTACGCGTGGCTCACCTGGGTTGCCGGGTCCTTGTGGAAAACCTGGGCCACAGGTATTTTCTAGCTCACATTCAAAAAAAGTTAAAAACTTGTTTCTGGCATGGAAATCACATACAAGCATGCATGTACATCCCACCCATTACAACATAATTGACTCTACATGTAGACTAGGTAACACCTAACAGGAGCCTAGTGATGTAGTTCATAGCCCCAGCGCAGAGTTGGGATATTTCTGATTAAATTGCACAGTTATTCTGTCATTGGTGATAGCACAGTTTATCTCTACATTACACAGTATTACTTTGTATTGAGATTATACTTATGTCTTTCATTAAGAGATTTATTTTCATGCTTTCTTGCTTGTATGTTCTCAGTGGATGACTAATGAATGAAATAGAGTACTCTAGTAGTCTATGTTGTTATGATTCTATTTTTTTCACTTAGCTGCATCTGATAAGAATTTTGTTCCGATGTGTTAAAAGGGCAAAGTATGTGTTAGGATGCACTAAAGAAAAAATGCTGCTGCCCTTGAAGAAAATGGATGGACATCTTCAAATGTATACAAAAGCAAACTTCAGGCACTCATGCATGTAGGAGAACTTTGGTCTAAGAAATGTATGCTAATCAAGCTGTGGCATAAACAACCCAGAAAAGATCAGGGGACTGGCAAATTTCCAGTGCACATGCTGCCTTAGCCTTAAGACTAATCCACCAACGTTGGCACTTGTGTGTTATGTGTCCTTAATAAACTCTCTGATCTGATTTGAGATATCTAGCATGGAAAACATGCATTCTGAGTGGCCATACTCGTTCCTCCTATCAGAATCTTACCTCAGCCACAATGGTTGATTTGTTATTGTGAATACTGCAGCTTTAAGAAAATGAGATTTCCATAAACCTTGCATATATAGTACATGACCTAGAAATGCACAAAGTGTGAAAAATGAGGCTGGTTTCTTTTCATTTTCAGGGTTATGTAAGATTGTTTTGGTAACATACATTTTGTCCCCTGGTCAAACCATTTAGTTAATTTAGCCTATGGTATTTTGTTCAAGTTATTCTGAGGTTTCTGATCTGTGTAATAACAATTAGATCATTTGTGACATTTCTTAGGGCAAACCTGGTGAAAAGGGCCCTGATGGTTTACCTGGCCCTCCTGGCCCAGAGGTAGGATATATTCTATTTACTATTATATTTTGACTAGATGCATTATGTTATTCTATCATTATTGATACAATGATGTGTGCCACTGTGTGGTGATGAAGCGGTGGTTCCTGTCATTTTCAAAGGGATTTCCAGGTGACATTGGCCTACCAGGACAAAATGGCCCCGAAGGACCTAAGGTCAGTGGGACATTAACTCTTTAGGTATGACTTTTGAGTGAGTGGAAATAAAGTGAAAGTTCACTCTCTGTGTTTCATCCACAGGGAAAGCAAGGCATCCAAGGTTTGCCAGGTCCAAGAGGAACACCTGGACTTCAGGTGGCGTTGACTTATTATATCTTGAAAATGAGTAAAAGATACATATTTTATTTTTTTCTTTGACCTTTAGTGACAATTCTTTTGTCAGGGTGATGAGGGACCAGTTGGGCCCGCTGGACCCGCTGGACTCGAGGTGAGTGCTGATTGGATAAGCCCTGCAACTCAAGATCAGTAAAGAAAAAATAACAGTAAAAGTTTAGGATCCACACACAACACCGCCTAAATGTAGCTTCGGAGAAACAACTATGACCTGCTATGGACAGTAAGTCCTTTGGCTGACTGATGTTTGTATTGTTCTAAAGCTGTTTTGAAAGACGTCCTATTGGACACTGTGTACTCATTACCAGATTGGTCAGCAAATTGCTATGTTCTTTTCTATCATAAAAATCACACACAATCACAAACAAAAGCAACTGTCAAACCAAAATGAATAGTTTGTGTGTGTGTATGTATGTGTGTGTGTATGTGTGTGTATATATATATATATATATATATATATATATATATATATATATATATATATATATATATGTGTGTGTGTATGTATATGGCCGTGCAAGACAAACTTAGGATATTATAGATGAGAAATAGGATGGCTTTGAACTGTTCTGCAGAATGACTAAAATCCACAGTGACTATCTTGGGTCCAAAAACAAACGTTAAATTGGAGTCATCCCAGGCTAAACAACAGAGTAGACCTTTCCAATGAAACACTCTAATTTTGCAATGGTTGATTCCAGTCTGTTATCTCCCAAACGTTAAACCCACAAGTGAGTACTGCAAACAAACACAAATGACCCAACGACTTCTGTGAGTAATAAGAAGCCTTTGATGCTGCAAACGGCTCTGTGTTTTATGGATCATTAAGATGTTTTAAGGGATGTTTTTGTTTTGGCATCGGTGGTTTGGTTTGTTTTGTGCCACGGCCTCTCGAGGGACAGCAGACTCACAGACTGCACCTTTCACAGGAGATACGGAGAGTTTATTGTTTGTTGTGAGGAGCTGCAGTACACTTCTCTGTGTCATTTTTGTTTTCTGTTCAGGGCAGGCCTGGGAGGCAGGGATATCCTGGACTGACAGGCCCAGATGGACTTAAGGTCAGACCTAATAGTCTCACACCCACCGCCGAACCACTGTCATCCTTAACTGAACATCCTCTCCCCGGCTTTCTTTTTATCATAGAATAGCATCTGAATATGTGTAAATGAGATGTTAATTCTCCATTACCACAGGGGAACGGTCCTCCAAGCACATTTCAACTGATTTGAACTAAAAATGAAAGGCATGAATACGTTTGTGATATGCTAATTGGCTGCTTTGCTGTAGGGCGAGACCGGGATAACTGGCGAGGTCGGAAAGCTTGGCGAGAGGGTAACGGCTTTTCTCTCTTTCTGTTTCTGTCTGATTTCTGTATGATGCTCACTGTGTGTCTGTTTTGTTCAGATCCCAAAGCCGTGCAGCCTATTATGAGAAATATAACTTCAATAGAGCTAAGAGAAATAAGAAAAAAGTTAAGACTGCACATGTTCTTTCCTTCAGGGTCTACCTGGTTTTATCGGGCCTGTTGGAGAGACTGGCATTGCAGGAGAAAAGGTTAGCATGGTCTCACGTCGTCACACTGCTAGTATCACAAGTTGTTGCTTACCAACGTCTTTTTTAATCTGGGAAATGACTCTCTGTTGATGCAACATGTGATTAGTGCTGAAACAAGCAGTTAATCACAGCTAATGTTATAAAACAAATTGTCATTTATCGGGCAAAAATGCCAAACGTTTGGTATTTGCTTCTAAAATGTGTAGATTTGCTGATTTTCTATGTTATTGTAAATTAGTTTTTGGACTGGTGTCCAGAATTTGGAGCATCAATTTGAAGGCATCACTTTAGGCTCTTTCAAATTGTGATTGGCATTTTGGACTATTTAAAAAAAATATTTTGTAGACTGAACGCTTAATCATTTAATCTATCAATAAACAATCAATGTTTCCCTAATTGTGGCTTTTGGCTCTCCAGGGGGATCGAGGCATAACAGGCGCCCCAGGGCCGCCAGGTGACACGGGGCCGATGGTAAGGAGTAAGTCTGGACGCTGTCTCTCGTACCAGGGGGCATTTAGTTCTACTGTACATACGTAAGGGCTGGGGGTGTGATATGTTTGGGGACTAATTCAAGTTATTAAACAATAATCATCTACTAGGCCGATAATATAAGGCCATTCAGTTTTGTCGGAAATCTGTAAAATAAATCCTATAGATATCATTTGAGTGATGTTGTGTCCATCAGGGTCACACTGGTATACCTGGAGTGACGGGGCCACCTGGACTGCAAGGGATCCCAGTAAGTTTACTGTTATCATTGTCCCAGCTGTATGTGCACTGAATGTAAACCAGAGACTACACTGGCCTGTTGTGTGGTCTACATACATGTATCCTCAATACCAGGCTGAAAAGCAATGTTTCACTAGCCTGGCTCCGCCCTCCTACGTACTTCCGCTCAATTTTCATTTTCCTTCGACCCTTTGCAAACACGTGACCAGGACCATGTGACAACACCATGACGGACGGCAATATCACCGGAAGCACAAGCTAAACAGTGTAGTAGATGAGCGGAAAGTTTCATTAGTTTCAATCAGTTTGAAACAAATAACACTAAATAAACTGTAATAATAATACTATATTCTTCTTTATGGCTTCCTCTATTGAACAACAAGTTGTCGTGCCGTTATCGGTCGAGGTCGGGCATCCGGTAGGTGCTCACAAAGAGCGGTATTTGGAGAAGTTGGATACTGACCCTTACCTTCTTCCTCCCTCCGTTTTCACAGACCTCATTAAATTGCCAGCAGCAAAGACAAACTCCCAAAAGAGCTACATGAAATGAAACTGAAGGGAAGTTGTGCACCATTCAAATACGAAGACAAACGGAGTTGGTGTGGTCTGTTGTCGTTATCACTTGAAGATCATTAAACTTAACTAACCTAACTAAATAGAAGCGGTGTAGGCAGGCTAACGTGCTAGCATTACGTGGCTAATAGTTAGCTAGCTCTACATTAAGAGTGAGCCAGTTTGTGATACATTAAATATCGAAGGAACATTAGAAGTGTGTTCCCCTTGTTAACACAATGACTCAAACAAGACATAACACAAAGCCTACAGAAACCCACCGCACAAGAAGAAATAACCATTTTATTAAATGAGTGAACACGAACGCGTTTGACATGCCATCCGTTTACAGTAACAACATAGCTCTTCCACCGTCCGTCATGGCGTTCATAAGTCGTGGGAGTAGAGCGTGACGTCACGTGCAAAGGGTTTTCTCCGGTCAAATCTTTACCAGCCCAATCAGCGAACCGAGGGAGTGGCTGAGAACGATGACGTTGAGGTTCGGTAACCTTCTGTGCGTTCCATAATGGCGGCGGAGAAAGATGCAAGCGAAGCCATTCGGGCCGTTGTGGCAACACTGCAGAATATCCAGAAGTCAAAGCCCGAGCAAGAACAATCTTTGCTGAGTTTTGTTGGTGGCCATGATGTTGTGGCCCTCCTCCCCACGGGGTTCGGGAAAAGTTAGATTTTCCAGCTCGCTCCGTTAGTGGTGAAAGAGTTGGCTAAGGCGAACGCTAGCGATGCTAAGCCGATGTCACGACAAAATGTTAGCGATTGGTTATGGCAGATCCAATAGTTTTAAACTTCAACAGTACAAGAGTAACTGCCTTCAAGGAAGTTAACACTTGTCAATGGAGAGTGGCCAGACTCTCTGTACAAATGAAATGTGCGAGAGTCTGGTAGGACCAGGCTAGTGTTTCACTGCCCTCTCTGGTTGAAAGTCTCAAGTTTGTTGCACTAATCTGACCAGGACTAAGTGTGGTCACCCAACAGTGTAAGTAAGTTAGTAAACTTTATTTATAAAGCACCTTTCAAAACCATGGGTTACAAGGTGCTGTAAAGTGTAACATTGAAAACAATTAGAAAGTTAAAACGGGAGATAATATAAAAACAAACAAAAACAAAGTCATTATAATAATAAAAACTACAAAAGCAAAGGCAAAAACAGAAGAAACCACCCAGGAGGCCCAACATACATTACAGGAGTAGATTCTTATTACCAATCGACGGACACACCCTGAAGTACACATATACATCACTGCAACAAAGTTAAACCACTGTAGTTCAGCAAAAACAAGTTTTTTGGCTCTTTAACAAAAATCCATTATTCACTAATATTAGTCTAATCTCTATAAAGGCACTAAAAAACAGCATTTGATAGTTGACGTATTAAAAAAACTGAACTGCTTAGTAATGTTAAAATAGGTTGGTTAGAAAAAGGATATGTCTATGCCTAACTCTGCTTTCAGTGTACCAGCAATGAACTTGCCACTGTTAATAAAGATGTAGGATCTAACTTAGACCAGTGGTTCCCAAACTTTTTCACGTTAAGGACCCCTAAACTGACAAAAATTAGACCATGGACCCCCATTCGATAAGACGTTTTTTTACAAAAAGTGTATAAAACCCATGACCAACATAGTCATACGTTCTGTCATTGTTTTATTTATGGTTAGAATTATAGTGAAAAAAATGATTCCCCTTTGTGCTGGGGACCCCCTGGGATCCCGTAAAGGACCCCTGGGGGTCCCCTGACCCCACTTTGGGAACCACTTACTTGGACAACTGTCTCTTGTATCTTAGTTTCCATAGTTTGCTATAGTCAAACTCAAAGAATATTTTTTCACACACATTCAGGGGCCTCTAGGTTCACAGGGATCCATCGGCATCAGAGGACCCAAAGGCAGGAGTGTAAGTATCTGAAATTGGTGTTATACTATTATATTCCCATTAGGTGACACATAACTCATGTTTGTTACCAAATAATATGACGCAACAAGTCAATCTACATTCAGTTCATTGAATTAGCAGCATCACTTTAGGGATGGCCACTCTGATCCGAACTGAAATATGTCAACCGCTATCTTATGGTTCACCGTGACATTTTGTCAAGACAGTCATGGTCCCCAGCCTCAGCTTACTTTCTGTTCAGTGCTAATTGGCAAATGTTAGCATGCTAACACGGTAAACTAAGATGTTGAACATGCCTGCTAAACATCTATGATAGCATGATAGCATTGTCATTGTGCGTGGTGCCTGTCTGTAGACCGTTTTAAGTCCTGTTATATTTGCTGGTAGGTCTTACCCAAGAAAGATTACATTTTTCTGTATAGGAAATCATGTATTTTTCATCCCCAGCAGCAGCAACAATATTTTATTTGAAATAAATGGAAGAACTGTGTAACGTTATAGTAGGTGACATGAGCAAAACAGACCATGAAAGAGCACAAAGCAGAGGAGCTCTAAACTTCAATAATAACATCCACAGATAATTCAATCTCTTAGAAGTGCAGAGCAAAAACACCACAGCAAGGATTGCTTAGCAAACTTATCCAAAGAAAAGAGACTTAAAACATAGCATAAACATAAATTACTATATATGTTTACATAGTACACATATATAGTAACAAGTTGATTCTGATGTGTTTAACAAGTCTAACATTCTAATAAGCTCTACAAAACACCCTGAAGTTTCTGTACAGGAAATGTGTGTTACTGTGTCTGTCATTAGCTCAGGATGATTCCTGTGTTCACTGGCTTTTCCATAATTTAGTTTTCTACTTTGGGAAAATAGCCCATAGTTGCACAGCAGGATTATTGGACTGAATGAATAATTGATCTAACATGAATAAGTGGTATAATTAAGGCATTTCATTTTCATTGGTTTTACATGTCCTTCCTGACATCACAAGCAGTCACAAATATAATATTAATAACTATAATAGCTTAAAATTACATTAAGGCTTTGGGAAATAGAATTAAGACCAGCACGATTAAACTCCAGTCTCCTTATTACACTGTGTGAAATAATTTAGCATGGCTAAATCTGGCACATTTGCATGTTGGACTTTGTGCTCATGTTGATTAATGTGTGTTGTCCCTTTTTAAATAAAGAAATCTAAAAACAAAACAAAAAGATAAAAAGGAGATAATAGCTTTATTCCTCAGGACACACATGTAAAAAATGTGGTCTGAGTGTGGTCTGAAAACAACATGTGCACTGCAGCAAGATGAATTTATCATAGGATTCCAAGAAAAGCAGTGACAGCTACTTGGAGGATGTATCCGATCCTGTTACTTCTAGTTTGCTCCTATATCTTGTTATGGTTTTACCGTAAGAGGGTTTAGTGATACGTCAGTCATACTTAAGCATCATGTCACCCTGTCATTCAATTTGGTTTAAAAAATCCTGTGTCCATCCAAACTGACTTCACTGACTGAAATTAAAGCAATCTTTACAAGATGCATTTCTCTGATGTGTAAACAAGTCATTACCATAATTTTTTCATAGTGATTTTACTGAACTCTTTAGTAAAACGCCTTTAAATTGGTGCACTTAAAAAAATAAAAAGCATGGGGGGAAGTAAGTAAGTGTCCAGCTAATGTGTCTGTTGGGGTTGAATTAATCTGAAAAACTGATTGTGGAAGGAGGGATGGATGGTACATGTCTGTACTATAAAACATGTTGTTCTTATAAGTCATATAGTCCATATTGTTTTCCCCTCCAAAAACGTATGTGCTTTTTAAAGATTATTTTGAGTTTAGGTGACAATGACAGATGACTCCCCTAGAACAATGAAGGTGTGTCTTGATAAGAGAACATTTTAATTGCACTACACAAAATGGGTCATTCTAAGAACTAGAATTACTTTTTCAGGGAAGTTACCAATTTCAATTTAATTTTGATGCCTTTATATAACAACAAACGTTATTGAAATGCTGGCATAGGGCGTCTGGGTAGTTCACCTGGTAGAGCGTGCGCCCATATAAAGAGGCTTAATCCTCGACGCAGCGGTCTCGGGTTCGATTCTGACCATTTGCTGCATGTCGTTCGCCCTCTCTCTCCCCTTTCATGTCTTAAGCTGTCCTATCTAATAAAGACCTAAAATGCCACAAAAGAAATCTTCAAAAAAAGAAAACACGGCAGAAAAGGTCAGCTTTTTATGTAATATTTCAAAATACTTGTTTGGATGATCAGAAAGCTTATTAGATGTAATTCATATTTTTACTTCATATTTTAACTAATTTCACAATTCTGATAACTGTCATCAATCGTACACAGCCACAATTAAAATATAATAGTGTCCCTCGTAAGTTAACACATCTATGTTTCAGTCTCTTAACAACAGTCTTGAACAAATCTGTCTGTTATTACCATAGACTGTTAATAATAGTTAATATTAACAGTCTATGGTTATTACCAAGCAGCAATGAAAATGTCAAGGCCTTGTATAGGTAGGAGCCGTATTCTGCTTTGGCTCGGTTTAAATCACTTTTATATAAGATGCTTACATGAACAACCAGCAAAAGACACATTCAGTCCTTTCATGTTTTCTGACGGCGAGGATGAATCAGCTGCAGGATTTGACCTTTTCCCAAGGCGTCTTTACAATAACGGCAGTGTGCAGGCGCTGCCACCGTGTGTGATCGTGGAAAAATGGGGACAAAGTCTACAGTGTGGATAGGGCATGCTTCGGAGCTAATTCACAAATGCCAAGTATAGCCGCAATCTTTGATGGTGTTTCTTCTATGTGGGCTAAACCACAATAAAACCAAGAGAACTGCCTCCCAGGCTCCACTCAATAGGGATGACAAAAATGGAGATTAAGAGCCCAAATTCATTGACTTAATATGTTAAACAACGTGTGCCTTAGGTCGGTTACAGGCCAGATTTGCCCAAGCTTTCCATCAGTGAATACTTTTCTTTCTTTCTATAGGGTCTGAAGGGTCCAGATGGCCCAGTGGGGGAGAAAGGGTCCACTGGAGTAAAGGTGAGCACATGGTCAGAAAGTCAAAGTCAACAACGGTTAATAAACCATTTTTCAGAGTCTCAGATTTAGTTCCAGTTTGTGGCTCTTTTATTGATAATGTTACTTTACATGCCAAAACTGCCTTAGAGAAATGTCTGTGCTTCAACTTCCTAATTGCACACATCAAATCTGTCCCATTGAAAGCTAGGATAAACAAAAGCATGAGAACTTTAACAAGCAACTATTTTTAACATCTGAAGAATCTTTAGATGACACTCTCTGTTAGCTGCAAATCTATCAACAGAACCTTAAATCAAAGCGTACTAACATATTGGTGGTGCTGGTGGTGCTTGGCAGTGGGGAACATTTTATCTCTGGGGGATTTCAGAGAGCTCAGTTAACTGGATTGGATGTTTTCTTTGCAGGGCCCTGATGGTCCACCAGGAAAATTGGGCCTCCCCGGGGAGATGGTAGGAAACATTGGACTACTTTACTTTCCCCTCGTAACATTAATGACATTATTAGCTGTATTAGCACAATCAGGGTTATATTTTGCCTTTTGAAGTTCTCAAGGAATTAGTATCCAGGATAAAAAGAGTAATGTTGATACGTTTGTCCTAGTGAAGAGTACAACAATAGTCTCATGAATGCATGCACAGAGAAGCATTCATACAGTTTGGTATAAACTGTGTTCTTGATGTTACATAATAGTACATAATCATGTAGGATGCGCATCTCCATTCATTTCTCCATCTGGTACAGTTGTTTATGGCGCTGCTCCAATCTAATCGAACACACAATAAAGTGAACTGAGCCCCAGTCTTATGCTGACTGTGCCTGTTTATCCCCTTATGGTTTTGACATGTTGTTGTAATAACAAACAACACCATTTAAATCTAACTCAATGTTCTCCTCTCATAGTAGAACTTATTTTTCCATGTGTCATTTTGGTGCAGGGAAAGCTTGGCGAGCCAGGTGAAGCTGGGACTAAGGGATTTCCAGTAAGTGATTGGGGCTAACAGAGGTCTCTTTTAGGTCAGTCTTGATTTTTGGGGTGGACTCATTTTGGGGAACACTGGTGGATGAGTGAGGCCTGTGTGGCAAACTGTTACTCTAGTGGCTGTTGTTGAATTTCAACATGTGTATGAATACTAATAGTGTGTGTGTTACAGTTGGCTGTGCTATTTTCAGGGTGTTCAAGGACCCTCAGGACCTCCAGGGGCCAAAGGAATTGCAGGAGTACAAGTGAGTTTATTATTTATTTACATTAATTGTGGTTCCATATTTGAGAATCAACACCGTTATCAAATACATTCTATGGTAATGTTTTTCTCTGTTGTTTTTTTTTACTCCATCTGGTTCAATTATGTAAAAATATGGTTGCAGAAGTTACAGCATATGTTAAAGGCAGAAACCATAGTATCTCATTATGTATAATGACCTGTGGCTCTCCAACACCTACTGTGAACTCTTCTTCTTTCCCTTTGCATACAAACACTGATTTTCCCCTTGTATTCAGTGCTTCCTAGAAACCCTATATCCTGTTCAAAAAGCCCTTTACAACCTAATCCTCTCTCTCTCATTCTGCCAAAGTCTCACAGACACAAGCAGAGAAGTAGTCAGTCCAAGACCATTTGATTTACAGCATTCCCTTCCTGGAAAGGCAGCTTTATTGTAGCCTGAATGGGTCTCTATAACGGCAGGTCTGTTTCCATCACTTACAGAATCTTTGGCTCAGTGTTTTGAAGGCTCTTAGCCCTACAGATTAACTTATCTCCACAAATCCACACTTTCTGCCTGGTTCTTATTTCTTTTCACATTTTTCCTCCTTTACTGTCACTTTCAGAAGCATTTTTCCAAGATTAGAAAGTACTCCTAACCTTTTTATTGGTGCTTTTGTTTTGTCGCCGCAGGGACCAACAGGGCCACCAGGAACGATTGGGCCACTGGGGGAGATGGGGCCGAGGGTGAGTTTGATCACACAGCTGGTGTAAACTCCTATTGACTTTTACATTAGCACCGAGTACTAAAGGCTGTTGTTGACAGGGGCTGCCAGGGAAGGATGGAGAGAGAGGACTGCCTGGTGAACCTGGAGAGAAGGTGAAGATGACGATATGCTGTTGATTATTGAGATATTGTGCTGGTGAAAGTGTACCTGTTTGTGTTTCACACCATGAACATGCGTGTGAGATGATGGCATCACAATAGCCTTTGCTGCAGGAAATGGTGAATTGAAAGAAGAAAGAACGCACAGAAATTATGTTTTGTACAGAAATTATTATCAGGGTTATTTGTTACCGGCATTGGGAGAGTGATATGTAAGTACTGTTTACTAAGCTGGTTGGCTTAGAAGTTAGCTACCTAACTAACAAGATAGCTAAGTTCAATTGCATGAAGGTTCATGAAACTAGGTATGTGACCAAAACTGTATAAACTACTTATGTGTGTGGCTGTGGTATGCCTTAAAGTGCTCATATTATGCTTTTTGGCTTTTTCCCTTTCCTTTATTGTGTTGTATATATTTTTTTGTGCATGTAATAGGTTTACAAAGTGAAAAAGCCCAAAGTCCACCCCAAAGGGAGTTTACCATCTCCCACAGAAAACAATGTTCATGAACTGCTCGAAACAGCTCTATTGTAGTCCAGCCTTTACTTCCGTGACAAATGCGCAACATTTTGCGTCACTTTGTAACACAGGTTATAATGCTTGCCTAGCTGCTAGTGTGGCACGTCCTCAAACCAAGCGAGTTAGAGCGGAGGCCCGAAGAGTTCAGATAGTTGTATCGTCATGTCCAGGAGACGTATGAAAGACTAATGTGTTAAAATTTTAATAATTTCCTCTAAAACGTCTTGCTCCAGTCTAGGTGTTACAGCTGAGCCAAAGCCATAGGTTACCCGCTGAAGCTGATATGTTTTGGATCACACTAGCTTGATGGTCAGGCCTCGCCCTACTCTGCTTCTGACTGGCTAGTAGTCCTTACATAGGTATTGCGCATGTGTGACTCCCAACAAAGATGGAATAGAAGTGAGATGCCTCACTCGGTAACTAAAACAGAGAGCTCAACACACAGGGTGAAAAGAGGAGCTGCAGCAATGTGCAGTACAACAATAATATGGTGTTTTTTTGAAAATTAAACCATGTAAACCTATTCTGGTACAACCTCTAAATACAATTATGAACCTGAAAATTAGCATATGAGGTATTTAATGCCATTCTCCCACTGCTTCTACCTACCTAGGCATTGAAAATCATACTAGTAGTTGTATTGGAAACAAAACAGAAATCACCTACTCCAGTTTTGCAGTTGGCTGAAATCTTGGCAATGTAAAGCTGAGAAAGGTTATTCTTACCTACCTATATGGAAATCAAATAAAAACTACAAAATATGATTAATGTGCTTACAAATTATTCTTTTTGTACAAAAAAAAATAACCATGGTGGAAGCAAAGGTTGTACATCAAGAGATACAACACTTCACCAATGACATAACCATCATGCTTCTTTTTCCTGACAGGGTGCCATCGGTCTACCTGGCAACATCGGGGAGCAGGGTTTGATTGGCCAGAGAGTGAGTATCCCTTGTTTTCTTTCTGTAGAGTTTTAATGAGTTAAAGTGCACTTGATTGATTTCGGCAAACCCTCAAAAATATTTAAGTAGATATGTAACCTGCAACACAGAGTAAACCAAGTGGTACATTTG
Source organism: Gymnocephalus cernua (assembly GCA_023631565.1). Classification (NCBI taxonomy): domain Eukaryota; kingdom Metazoa; phylum Chordata; class Actinopteri; order Perciformes; family Percidae; genus Gymnocephalus; species Gymnocephalus cernua. The sequence continues at coordinate 9,324,190 of CM042425.1, read as the reverse complement.
TTTTCAAATTGTACTTAAATATAATTTGCCAGTTTGGCTTGCTATGCATTTGTTTTTGTTTCATGTGATCACTGTCCTCATAACACTAAAATATATTGCAGCCATAATATTTGTATGATGTGTCTATCAGGGTGAGCCAGGCATTGATGGGGATGCTGGACAGAGTGGAGCTGATGGAGCCAAGGCAAGTTAAAAAATATAAGACATACTGTGACTTAAAATTTGATTTATTCATAACTTCTTAATTCTTAACAAGCCAAATGTTTTTTTAGTGTGAAGGCCCACAGTAAATGGAAAACATAGCTTCAAGACTTTGGCCTGTAATCACATTGCTGTCAATAACTATGGATTCATTCTTTCCTGATTCCTATATGTCTGTGAACCCAGCGAACTCTCCGGTTTACTGTAGGAGCTTATTGTAATTAGGGCCAGTCAACTATTGTTTGTGAGGTATTGGCCTTTGTACAATTGGAGCCGCATTGTGTTGACGCTTAGTGAAAACAGATAGCGGGGCTATTTTTAAAAGCTCTAAATTCTGGCAAGTACTGTGACAGAAAAGAAGAAGATGGAGAGCACAGAGAGTCTGCCTATTCAGCTGAACTAGACTACTGAATGTATGGCTGACAGACCCACAAACACGGTTTGGCTTAGAGAAAGTGGTAAACTGTGAGCACAGAGAACACTTATGATTAGAATAGACTCAACCTGAGAGTCTGTTCAGCTCTACAGGACGTTTTCTGGTTCTTGGCCACAGTGCAGCTCCTTGATGGAAAACGGCAGCTCAAAAGCGATTTACAGCTTGTGTTGTTAACTGTTAGGGAAATGGAAATCAGTGCATTGTCATGGTTCATTGTTGTATTACTCTGGGCAATTTAAAATAGAAATTCAACAAATAATTGGAGGATTTTAACATTATTTTGACTGCCTCCTCTAAGCAGTCTGTAGCTAATTCAATACCTAATTCTTGTTTCCAGGCGTAGTGTCAGGTGGGTCTTACCAAATAGAAAAAGCCAGGTGTACTATATATCTGCATTATCAGCTGCTTCAGAGAGAAGCCATATTTGTTTCTTGGGGTCGTATCATTAGGCTGCCTAGGTTAAGCAGGGTGACCAGGAAATGGGGAGAAAGAACAAGTTGAAGAAACAAGGTGGATTTTGGATACAGGACTTGAAATACAGCAGAAGCTACTAAGAATTTAATGTGAAATCAAAACTAAAACCATATCTTAACAGAAAATCAAACTACAGGTTTGTCAGTGTGTTGCAGACTTCATGCTGTTCACTAGAATATTCAGTAGGTGGGACCACATTGCGCTGGTCTTTATCCTGTCTTCCCGACAGGTGTTTCTCAGCTTCTGTATGAAATTATCTTTCTACTTCTGCTCCTTTTATTTATGCATTCATGTTCCAAAGGGCTGAATTCTTTGTCCAGTCTTGTTTTTTTATTCAAATATTTCCACTTGGACAGACCATTATCCTTTTGTTTCTTGTTTCCTATTCTTGTCACACAGACAGGCCTTGATATACTTTTCCCTTGAACTAATATATGTCAGTTGGACGTGTTAGCCCTATACAAAACTGCTTGTCTGCTATGAAGTGTCGTTTGGCCAACATTCTTTTTTTCCATCTTAGAAATATTTCCAAACTACAGCCTGTTGGGTCTCACTAATAAATGCTTTTGTGTCAGTGTCTAAACTACTGTAACTCTCTGTTTACATGTCTAAGCTACCACTGTATGAACTGCAGCTAGTTCAGAACGCTGCATCAAGACTTTTATGTGAAGCCCGCTGTAGAGCTCAGATCTCCACTGTTCTGGCCTCATGTCTTTGCGGCGCGCGGATACTAGATCAAATGTTTTATCCACAACCTACTGCTGCATACACAACAGGCAAGACTCCCCAAGAATATGGGGGGCCAAGCTTCGTTGCTTCATCGTTGTGGAACCCCAGGCTTTGTAATAACCTTTCTGCAGACATTGGGTCAGTTGATAATGTGGAATATCATGTAACCTGTAAACACAGACAGACCTTACATTGATATATTACATTTAGTGAAGGTTGTTTGTCATTTATGTATTTACTATTTTTCACTTGTGAACAGTTTTTATTAGATATAAATAATGATTGTTACAGTCTGACTATTTTATTTAACAGGCCAAAATCCTGGCTACGCTACCTCAACTCTGTGATCACCTTTTTCATTGGACTTGTACTACTCTTCTCAGGGGGACAAGGGGGATGCTGGTCAAGAAGGCACTATAGGAGACAGGGGAGAAATCGGTGTAAAAGGAAAAGAAGGAACTCTTGGATCTCCCGGACTGGTTGGTGTAAGGGTGAGCATCTCAGCAGTCAACTCCAAATTGAATTCAATTCCCAAACAAAGACGGCTCTTTTTTGTCAACTTACAACCCTGTTTGATTTTCTTCTACCAGGGTCAGGAGGGTAAACCTGGCAAAATTGGTGAAAGAGGAAAACTAGGAGAAAAGGTTTGTCAGTTTGCTTACTTGGGGCTTCAGTAGACCTTTTATTCTGGGATGTCTGTCAATTTACTGCCTTGTACTGCCTTGTACAAGTGGTTCTCTGCTGCAGTGATCCATAACCTACATATGCTTGACATTGGAAGTGCTTGTCAAATTGACTTTCAGTGTTAAATGTTTGAATTGTCAAACTACCCATACAACTGTTTGGGGAAGTTTGTACTCCCACTGCATACCTGATCATTGATGGCATCTCACCAGGGGAGCAAGGGTCACCAAGGCCACCTGGGTGAGACGGGGCCAATTGGTGAGCCGGGAGTAATGGGGTTTGTCGGACAGAAGGGGACGAGGGGAACCATCGGGCCAGTGGTAAGACATCCACAGATGGTTTAAAGGACTTGCTTGGTTGTTGGTGGATGTGGACTAAATACATACATTTCCCCAGGGTGCGCCGGGGAGAATGGGCCAACAAGGAGATCCAGGCATATCAGGTTATGAGGTAAGCACAGTGATGAAATAATGCATTTCATTGCAGGATGTTATGAAAGTGAGGGACCTACAGCACTTCCAAAACGTTACAAAAGGCTTTAATCTAACTGTATTCAGAAATGTTAAAAACAGTGACAATCAACATTATTAAGCATTTAAAAGAAATTTAATTTATTGTATAGAAAGAAATTTTTGGGGCCGATCACCGATTGCTGGAAGACGTATCGGCCGATACTGATCACCGATCGCTTTTATGAACCGAAAATTACGCCATTACGTAACAGTCACACATGTTTAGAGAATGTATAAGTAATTGTTTGGCTTTTTGTCCTAGCTCAAAATCAAAAAAATGTCCTTTCAATCACTGCAGACATTTCTTCAACACACACACACACACACACACACAAGCACACGGGGAAACAGCTGTTTGACTGGCACCGGAGCTGCAACACTCCGCTCTGCCTTAGTGTTAGCTAACTTTGAAAATTGCAAACACGTTTGCCGGCGCACCACCAGTGGCAGCCGCTTTTTAAAAGCGGTAGCCGCCTTCCTACCGCCTTCGTTCCGCGGCCGGCCTGCTGTTCTGCCGCCGTTCAGACACCTTGTAGAACTGCCAGACCGGTGAATGTAGGGAGGCCGCCATTTTAGCTCCATGTAGAAAATGTTCTCATGAGTAGTGTGCTCTTAATACATCCATGGTAGTGCGTCATCTGATCGGCCTATCTGATCGGCATTTATGGAGACCACCAATCAAACTATTTAAAGCCATTATCGGCCGATACCGATCGGTGACCGATCAATCGGAGCACCCTTACTTTTTATATTTCTATTTTTATGCCACATAGTAGTCTATGCACAATATAATCAGGGGTGTGTAAGTAAAAAGACAAATACAAGTAGGTTGCCTTGTTGACAGGTCAGGTACGTTACCTGATGAAGATGTAATGTGGAAACATCATATAGCTGTTTTCAGTGAATCAGTTTGGGGTCCATTTAGTGTGTGGGATTTTCTCTTGATATTATTTCTACATTTTTACACCAATAAATGCTTAGTTACTCACAACCAAGCCTGGATTGATTTTTGTAAGGTGTTTCATCAGGGTTTATATTTCATACAGAACATTATTGAATGTGACTATTGGCTTGCGAGTAGATACTGTGCTTGCATTGTTCTGGTGTTGATGAATCACAGCCTGAATCTCATTTCTTGGTGTTTTGTTCTTCCTCTTCACTCCGCAGTCGGGGGAATCCTCTACTCTAATGTGTAGTTCTGTCTGTCTGTCTGTCTGTCTGTCTGTCTGTCTGTCTGTCTGTGTGATAAATACACCAGGGTTACAATTTAATTATCTTGATTAATGGCATTGTGGATAGAGGTATAACCTTATACAATTTTAATGATTTTTTGTCTTATCTTAGACCACTAAAAGGCAAAAAGTAGACACTAAAACAACTTTGTTATGTTGTATGGTGGCCATACAAACACAAATACAAAAAAATAGTTGTGAGTGATGCAGCATTTTCTAGCAAGCCTTTTATGCTAGCAGCTAGCTATATGTACCTCTCTTCTAACTACCCATACCAACGAAGAAGTCACGCCAGTTAAAAGACTGGGGGGTGAAGAAGCTTTTCATTTTTTTGAAACAAACTTTCTCTTATTGCTTGTACAAAACCGATGATGAATAGCAATATTACTGGTCATTACCTGTGTATGCACATAGTAGATTGAGGACAAAAAAATTGTTCATTGCAGATTTAAGATGACTGTAATCAAATTGCTCACACACATAACTACAACTTGACTAATGAATCACAAAATTGCATTCTCCTTGGCAATAAAAGATGAAGTGATGACCTGGACTACCTCGCCTCCATGTGTTTCTCAACATCACAAACGTAATATTTCACACAATAAATTGGGGGTGAAGGTTATAGTCACAAACTCTTTTTCTTGTAATAGGGTCACATGGGAACGCAGGGCCCCCTGGGACCTCCTGGGCCAAAAGGTGAAAAGGTACATTACCACATTTATGTGCTGTCCCTAATAGCTGTCTGCACTTTGATTGTGTCTAGAGCTCTGGAGGCTTGTAATGGTTGCATTACTTAACAATGTAAAACTATCAGGCAACTCGTTGTCTTAGTGGTCCGTTTTTGCATTGGTACTTCAGTTGTGTATCTAATTAGTGCTTCCTCTGTCTGTCTTGTTGTCCTTGCAATATTCCTAAAGTCATCCCTAATTTGATCCATGATGTGAAGTAGGACACATTCAATTAACGCAGTGCTGTCAAATGCATATAATTAGCCAAGCAACTGGTCTGCTTATGATTTTTGGGATATTAGCACCATAATTTGTGTTTATTTGACAGGAGCAGCACACAATAGAACACACTGCACTAGAGTTTAGTGAAGCGCTAATTTACATTTTTTTAGTCCCTGGGCAGGAGCCATCTGGATGTGGATATTTGTTATTTTCTCTTTGCCAATATCCACAAAATAATGGCTGCGTTTGCTTTCTAATTAAAACAATTTCATGCTGTCACACGGGTCGTTGCAATATTTATGATTGTCAATTGATAGAGCCAGGTAACCCTGGCACTAAAACATGCTGCGGATAAATACAGATCTTCATCACAGGTATATTAAAAGCATGGATGCTACAGTATATTGCTTTCATCCCTGTAAGTGTCAGTTTTGCTCTTCATTTATTTATTTTATTTGACACATGCACCACACATGACTATTAAAATCATCACATCCGTGGTTATTGTTTAATGATTCCCATAGACCCTTAAACAGACATTGGCTCCATTTATGTGAAATGGGATGATTGTGGCTAATAGCGCATGTAATGATTTGCCATTCATAAAGAGAGCGGGCAATGTGTTTCCATTGTTGTACTCTTTCAACCAAAACATGCATTGGTTTTGCACAGACCATTGGGTTTCAAGGGAAACTCCATTGATTGTGGTTGTTTGTCTGTGTCTATATATCGCTTGTTTAGGGTGAACAGGGAGACGACAGCAAGGTAGAAGGTGAGCCAGGTCCCCAAGGTGACAGAGTGAGTTTCTTACACCTACCCGTTTGTCCTGTGTCATTTTGTTAGTGGTGGTCGGGACTGTTTAATCAATTTGTTTCCATGTGAAACCAGGGTCCTCCTGGAAACAGAGGAGAGAGAGGAGAGCCAGGTGACCTCGGACACATTGTAAGTCACTTTCGAAAACCGGCACGTTGTTTGCTCTGTTCTTCAGGTATAGTGTCAGTTAGGTTTAAGTGATGTTCTTTACATTGAAATGCAAGAAATGATGTTTTTCAGGGTCAAATAGGTGTTGATGGAAAGAGAGGTGAAGCTGGTGCCCCAGGGCTTCCTGTAAGTATCTTTTGTATGTCTCTTAAAATGTAAAACTCCGATATATAAACAGTGTGTCAAATTGTCCAAACACAATCGTTGTAATTCAAATCAAACAGTAATGATCATTTTAGGGACATCCTGGGCCAAAGGGGCAAGCAGGGCTGAAAGGATCCAAAGGTGACCAAGTAAGGACATACATAATAGTGGCATGACTTTTTTTAATTCATTTTTTATTAGGAAACTCAATTACTTCATGCAATATTATTGGACTGTATTTTCTGCCGCGCAATCATGTCAGAACTGTGGAACATGAACTCTTTATGCTCCAGGGTCAGAAAGGAAAATCAGGGGCGAGAGGCACATCTGGGACCAAAGGACCACCAGTGAGTTGGATGCATTACTTGTCTTACTATATAATCAGACATAACTCACAGTCGAGCTACATGATACTATTTAAAACCAATGCAAGCTTTGACGTAAACATTTCCTATTGTCTTTTCCAAGGGTCCAGAGGGTCCTCTTGGCCCACGGGGAGTTGTTGGCAGGGAGGGAATTGAAGGCCTACCTGGCATGGATGGGCTGCCTGGTAAAGATGGAACTAAAGGAGTCAAGGTGAGGACAGTGGTGCACACGTCAAATACAAAAATTCAATGATCCCAAAACCAGCTCTCATTGTTGTTCACCAACCATATTGTGTGTTTAGGGGGAGCAGGGAGAAGATGGAGAAGTGGGCTTACCTGGCAAACCTGGGCAGCAGGGTACAACTGGTGTGACAGGGCTTCCTGGAAGTCAAGGCTCCTTTGGACAAAAGGTGAGAATGATGGGTGGAAAATTTGTAATGTTTCTTCTTCACTTAACTTGTTTGAGCTTAGAGAGTAAGCTTAGAAAGTGTTGATCTTATTCACAAAGAACTTAATGTTAGGCTATAGCACAAGCCTTTTTTATATCTCAAAATGTGGGCAATTTTATTGCCAATATCAAGTGGAAATTGCCAACTCAGCTTTAATCTGCCAGAGTTTCCTCCCTTGGCGCCACAGTGCTGCCTTAATGTTTGGAGTGTTTTCTGATCTCAAATGACAAACTCTGCACAACGTATTTCAACCACATCTCTAAAGACCTCATATTCAAATAAATACTTTTAGGAAGTTAGTGTTGTAAATATTATATGAGTTGGTACAGTCTTAATTTGCATGGCTTTGCCAATATAACATTAAATTAACATGTGCATGACTGTGAGCAACACAGAGAGGCTTTATTTGTTGATATCAGGCAATTTGTCACCTCACTACACATGGTTAGGGAATAAGGTTGCATTCTGATGTAGTCATATGTTGGTCATCTACACGCAAACATTTATTGGATTTGGACAGTTTGTTATAAGGTAAACTGTAGTTCTAGCTTGTGATGAAATGTTCAAAATAGATTTTAAGGGTCACCATAGTCATGTAGGGGAAAAGGCACCAGCACAGTTGAGATCCGGGTTCAGTTCTTTGCAGTGGTGCTTCCTACTAAATGCAATTAGAAGTGTCTATTGGTGGGCAGCCAGTGAGGGACCATACGGCTTCTACTGGTCCATTTGGGTGTCTGTTCAGAGGTTACTGGGTGGGATGTGTGGAGGAGGTGCATGTGTTTACGTGTGTTTGTGTGTGTTCTCCAGGGTGAGAGGGGTCTTCCAGGCCAAACTGGTGCATCAGGAAAAAAAGGCTCTATCGGTGGGATGGGATTGCCGGGAAAAAGAGGGGACCAGGGACTTAAAGGGCAACCAGTGAGCACTGATTTGTCAAATACATTTACTTTACATGACAATTTTTTTGCTTGTTCAGTGATGAAGATTACCATACTTTCTGCCCTTTGTTTACCAGGGGGATACTGGTGAACAAGGATTTCCAGGGGTGTTGGGCCTGTTTGGACCAAAGGTATGTGTGATGACTGTCAGACCTATAAGGTTAAAGTTTTCCAGCCTGAACAAAGTTCTTATCTCTTAGGCCAGACTAATGATATAGCTCTGAGACAGTAAAATGACCCAAAAAGTAATTTCTGGTTTTAACTCACCTTTTGGTTGAAGTACTTTTGTGAAGTTTGAATGTCTACAATTGTCTGGAGGTACATTACATTATATTGTCTTCAGTAAAGAATTGATATAAAAGCTGTTATGTATTACTGTAACATGCCCCAGGATGACATCTGCTACACCATAAGTCTGCTTTACTTACAGCACTGCTGCACTATAGATTATTACCAGCTGAAGAAACAGAACAGGCTTTCCTGGAGTCTCACTCTTTAATTTAAAACCCTGAGTGAGGGTGATCTTGGATATTTTCCTACTGCGGGAGTTGAACGAGTGTGAAGCAGATGAGCTTTTTGTTGGGGTTCAGTGGAGTTTATAGTAATTGTTCTAACTCAGAAGCAATGAGTAAGGAAAATCAGAGTAAAGTCATCAGATCAGAGTGCAGGCGCTGAAACAGTGTTCAAACATCTCAAGTCCTGGAGTGATGTTATATGGCTGTAATCACGTAATGGCAACAATACTGACCTATTTCCAAATAAGAGGAGAGATTAAGTTGTTTACAGTAGTTTTTCATCAAACTTTTCCACTTGGAATTATTACATTAATCTAAATTTAAGATGTGAGTTTCTGTTGTGGTACTATGCTCTGTTTTAGCATTTAATATGGTGGTTGCCACTGGCTAACTGCAGAGAAATGTGTTGAAATTGTTGCCAATAGAGGTCAACAAAAGTAATTAATTATTCAATACCCGTTTAGCCATTAAACCTACCATATCATTACCATTATAAATTACAAATATTTGCCTTTCTAGGGACCCCTGGGAGACATTGGCCCAGCAGGGATACAGGGACCAAAAGGACCACGTGGTTTGTTGGTAAGATGAAGATTAATGATTGTTTTGGTAACTTGGTGCAGTCTTTCAGCCAATGCCAGTGCACTGAATTCTCCCAAAGTGCCCACTTCCAATGAAAAATAAGTAGTGCTCCATCATATGTGTCATCAGTCCCTAACATGTCTTTACTTTCCAGGGTATGGAGGGAGCTTCGGGCCCGGTTGGCATCATTGGCCCCAGCGGTCATCCTGTATGTACCTCATATCTCATCCTATCTGCCAGGCTTTATGTGACTTCTCTCTGCTTTTTGGCACTGATGGAGTGATTCGCTGTCTCCTTTCTCTCCATCAGGGACCCCGGGGTGACAAAGGAAGTCGGGGGGAGACGGTGCGTGGCGCTGTTTTGATGAATCCTTTTCTGTCTGTACTGTGAGCACAGAATAGGATACTTAGTATGGAGACGGCATACCACTCAGCCTCCTTTGCCCTCAGCACTTTTCATTTCCTATTGTGCTCCATTGTTTGTTGTTCCACTCACAGTGACACTTAGCTGCTGTGGAATTCTTGTCAGGGTGATAAATGTTGGCTGCATGCTCATCTCAAGCTTTTTAAGAGGTTTGTTGAGCACTCGTACACAGGCATATTTCACAAGCTCACTCCTAAAATGCCAACATTTATGTATGAGTTTGCTGTGTGAAAATAGGATTTGCTGTGTAAAAATGAGATTTCTGAGTGTAGGTTTGCATAGAAGCAAGAGGGCAATTTAACATACAGTACATAAAGACCGTCTATTGAGTTGGTAGCACAAAGATGGTGGTGTGGAATTGTCCACTCGTGAATATTGATTACTTTTTCTTTCATCTCCAACAGGGGTTACAAGGACCAAGGGTGAGTAATTATTCACCTCTATCTGTAGCTTAATCATTCTTCTTTGCACAGGCCTGTGGTCTGCCCAGTGCTTGAAAATGAATTAACTCCTTTATCATCTTCTATAAAGGCCAAGTTCTAAATAATTTGAAGGCTAATGTGGTGATTTAATTCTTCAGGGACTTCGTGGCCCTCGTGGACCACCTGGACCACCAGTAAGTTGTCATGTTGTATAAATGACACATTTCTAATTCAATGTAGATGTCAGTGTCTAAACACATACAACACAGGTTCTTCAGGCATTTTCCAGAAATCAAGATCAAGGAGAGCAAACTTTCAGAAAGAAAAAAAGACTGGAGACACTGATTGATTTGCCGTCTTTTAGAATGCACAGAACACAAGTGTTTTGAGTCTACTGAGTATTCATAAAAGTCAACATGTAACTACAAAAAAAGTGTTTCATATTGTTAATTAATCAGCTGTGAGTGCAGCATCTAGTCTGCAGAAAAATCATTTGAAGAGCAAAAACTCCCTAGTTAAACTGTGAGCATATCACGTGTGTTATTTAGAGAATAATGTAAAAAGTTAGTTCTGCTTGTTTTCCACTGTGATCTGATTCAAATAGATGTTAGCCAGTGGCTCTTCTTCTCTGCATTTGGCATGCATTATTTCCTGTGCGTTCATGCCTCATTTCTTGTGCATTCATGATTGTTTCTGTGCATATCTGCAAATTAAATGAGAATGAAAGAACCCAGAGGAGATTAGGATGTACAGAGCTGTTTTCTGAATACACTGAGTAGCTGTTGCTATACTTGGTGCATGTAATACAAGCTTCTCTCTTTGGTTTGCAGGGTCTTCCCAGCTCTGCCCTCTCACTTGTAAGTATGTTTCTCTTTATTGTCAAGTCAGGGTTTTTGGAATGATGAAAAGTAAAAATGACCATGATCGTGGTTGCCTTGTCGCCTTATTGCCTTGCTGTCTTCTTTTGGTAGAGAAATGAGGCTCTTGGTGCTGCCTTTCAAGTCATCATCGATTCCCATGCTTCACCTAGACCAGAGGTTAGATTTGAGGGAAACTATGCTCATTTCAAAGATTCACTTTTGATTGTTGGGTCCTAGTGGGTATTATTCATCTCACTGAGTCTGTATAAACTTGAACAAGTTAGAGATCCAACTTAAATCTGTCAAATAATAAAAAATAAATTGGGTTCAATTAAGCCAATATGTATGTCCAAAGCAGAACTATCAGAGCATGGACCTGCCAATGTTAGACCAGGGCACAGAGATCTTCAAGACCTTGCAGCATCTCAGCACTCTGATCCAGAGTCTCAAGAACCCGCTGGGAACCCGTGACAACCCTGCACGAATCTGCCGAGACCTGTACAACTGTGAACAGAGGATGTACGATGGTGAGGAGACATTTAAACTGCTTAGTCATTTCTGTGCACACATCCATTCGAATCTGGTTAATTAAGAGCTGTTTCCTCCTCTGCTGCTACTCTTTGACAGGCACTTACTGGATTGACCCTAACCTCGGCTGCGCTGCTGACACTATTGAGGTGATGTGCAACTTCACTGGTGGAGGACAGACTTGCCTGAAACCTATCACAGTATCCAAGGTTTGGATCCCTTCTATATTTAGGCATTTGCTTCACCTAGACAAAACACCCAGTGAAATGCAAACTCAGATCACTTAGATGAAGACAAGATCACTTCACGAGCTTGCTGTGTGGATGAATGTCAAATGCATGATTGCTTGGGTGTGCAAGTGGAGAAAGTTCTCAAAAGATTTCTCAAGTAGAGAAGCTTAGAATTTAATGTTGTTCGTTATAATTTAAGGAACACAGCTGTTCATTTTATGGCTCTATACTATAAAATGGAGCTCTTTTTTTGACTTTTCATTATTGCACTGAATCTCAAGTTCATCCCCAAATCTTACCTGTAGTGCTATTTATCAATCTAGATTGTTTTGGTATGAGTTGCCCAGTGTTGAATATATGGGCCGTGAGAATTCTGTCTTCTTTTAAATATTATGGAACTAGATGGCACTCGGCTTGTGGTGCTTAAAGCGCCAACAACTATATTTGAATACATCAACAGCAATGTGTCTTTCCAGAAGTAATGCCCCGGTTACTCCACAGACCTGGTTGTAAGCAGTTTCATGAAGGAACTATTTTCCTTCTACCGAACTACACTCGCTAGCTGTACTTTAAGCACCACAAGCCGAGCGCCATCTGGTTCCATTATATTTGAGAGAAGACAGACATCTCTATGGCCGATATCTTCAACACTGGGCAACTTGTACTTAAACAATCTAGATTTGATAAATAAATGAAGCACTAACAGGTAAGAGGAAAAATAAGTATTTTTATTTTTGGGGTAAACTGTCCCTTTTAGTCCTGTTGACCAAGACCCTATCAATGCACACTCAGTTGGCAAATAACTAAACATCACAGCACACACAAGAACACAAATACAGACACACTCAATGCCTGCATAAACTCTAAATGACAGTCCCTCCAGAAAAACGCTGAGTTTTTTTGTGATTGTTGCGGGCAAAAATCCTTGATTATGCGGCACGTTTTCTTAAAAAATGCGATGGAATATGCGGGATATTTATGCCATTTTATGCGATGAAAATGCGGGAACTTGCAAAAATTGCGGGAACTTGCGGGAACTTGCAAAAACTGCGGTTTGATGAAAAAGAGAAAAGAAGTGATTCCCCCAACACAGTGTTCTCAGTAGGTGAAATTACGTCACTTCATTACGTTCCCATGGCAACAGGGGAAAATGGCTGCTCTTGTGTGAAGTAAACGCAACATTTTTCAACTTTCTGCTGAGATATATGTGACTTTTTTGCAACGAAAATGCGGTGATTATGAAATCATGCAAGCCCCGCATATTTTGCGTGGAAATCGGCAATTTATGCGGCGAAAGTGCGGCGTATTTGAAAAAATGCGGCCCCAGCATTAATATGCGGACTTTGGCTGATTATGCATTGAATTCTGCGATCGCATAATCGCGTTTTTCTGGAGGGACTGAAATGAAATAATTGATTGTGCCTCTTCTATTTCAGAGAGTAATACTTGCCACCAACTGAGTCAAGTTATTCATGTTTACATCAGGATTTTTTGTGAACAAATTGTATCATTAAAACAGCCTTATTTCTAAATTATGAATATTAGAGAAACACAAATTCTTGCTTTATAGTTGGAGATAGGAGTGGGTCGTATCCAGATGAACTTCATCCACCTTTTGAGCACCGAGGCTGTGCAGCAAATCACCATCCATTGCCTCAACACACCAGTGTGGGCAGCAGGACCCTCCCTGCAACATTCAGCCAGGGCTGTGAGCTTCAGGGCCTGGAGAGGAGAGAAGATTCAGCCAGGCGACCTCCTGGAGCCGCTCATACCCAGGGACGACTGCTGGGTAAGCGCTGCTACTTTTTTGGCATGGATTCAAAGTAGGGCTGCACGATATGAGGAAAATATCTAATTGCGATTATTTTGACTGGTATTGTGATATGATTCACGATATTGGAGGGAATGATCGTTTTTGTATCATGATTCTCATTTTCATTGAAAATTATTAACACTGAAAGAAATTAAAATGATTATAGTGTGATTTTTGCGAGGATCTGCACCAAAGATTTTTTTATTTTGTCTGTAGGATACGATGTGTAGGCCAGGACGTCTCTGCAGCACCACAATACTTAATTCAGAATGGTTTGACACATATTTTGCCATTACCAAATATTGCGCCCTCCTGCGATTTGGATATTGCACTAGTCCATATTGCGATTTCGATAACTCAACCCTTTGATCCAAAATCTACATATCCTTAAAGGAATAGTTCAACATTTGGGGAAATACATTTGCTTTCTTGCTGAGAGTTAGATGAGAAGATCAATATCAATCTCATGTCTGTGTAAAAGGTGCCCTGTGGAGTTTTCTTGTGAACAAAGTTAAGTCTACATTCTGTTACCCACCAAAACAAGGTCTAACAAACATATTAAAAGGCATTTCCTTTCTCATAATCCTTTTTTATATTTAAAATACAGCATTGTTTACATCCATGTTTACTGCTGTAACAATTTCTTAGCCTGACGTAAAGAGATTGTGGGGTCTTGCATGTAACTCCATAAAACCATGAGCTCTCAAAACCTAACGCATCCTTCACCTTCAGATCAAAGACGGCCGCTGGCATCAGACCCACTTCATCTTTCAGACACAGGACCCAAACTTACTCCCCATCGTTGATGTGTACAACCTGCCGACCACAGAACCTGGCGCACGCTATCACCTCGAGGTTGGACCCGTGTGCTTCTTATAGGGCCCTGAGGAAGGTCCGGGAACAATCCTCAAAGGAGTGACTGCATGGAGGAGGGTGGACGAGGGGGGACTAATGCTTCTGTGGTTTCCAGAACAAGAGACCCCCCCCATTTTCTTTCTGCAAAATATGCTTGGACTGCAGAAACAGGAGGGGGCGCCAGAGAAAGAAGGCCCATTGACTTTTAGCACTAATCAGCCCATGGAAAACAATTATTAGCTTCTTCTTCAGAGACTTGTTTGTGTGATACAAGACCTGAACCCCCCTTTTGGAAGAAAGTAATATGAACGTCTCACTCTGTCATCTCTCGGACCATGTTGTATCATATTTTCTTCACGGTCTGCTCACCCGATTTTGCAAAAACTTAAAACGTTCAAAAGAGATCTGTACAGAAATATGGAACAGTTACATCTGCAAATGCCATTATTCCGATTTTTAATGTTAAAGTATTATTTATACATGTGTATGTACTGTATAGTGTAATATAAAGTGCAATAGTTATTGTTCCACAGCCTTCAGGCATATACAGTATCAACATCATATCACTCATTCAGGTATACAGTGTTCCTCAGACACACAGGTGCACTGTCTCCAGGTAAATCTTTTTTCGAGCCTCTAATAAACTAGTCTAGTGCTGAGTTTATACAGATATCCTTACACAAACTGCTGTGTGGTACTTTCCATGTTAAAATGGATCGAAGCTTTCCACAGTGTGAACCGAGAAAAGTGTGTCAAGATGCTACCTCGAACTGCACCTCTTCATCTCGCAGCAAACAAGACGTTACCGGATATAATCTGGGATGACACAGAGGTGACACCTGGTGCTGCAACAGTTGACACTCGTATGATAAACTCTTGTCAGCACTCACTAAAGCTATGTCTGTTCTTTACGAAAAAGGGAAGGTTGTAAAATATACACACAGGCCAAATTCCTTAAATTATATTTTCAAGCTAGTATTTTAACGTTTTCAATATTCTTCGTACTGTCTGACACAAAGTCTGACACTATAAGTTAAGTTTGTTTTTTAATCTGTCAAAATGTACATTCCTAATTATACAACCTTTATTATCTACAATGGATTCTATTTCAATTCTGTTTGGCTTTTCAGTTCAAAACCAGTCACCAACGTCATATTTTAATCACATTTTTGAGTCATTTTGAGCCTAAAGGATTCTAGTCCGTCAGTGGTTTTCTGTCCTAGACAAAAAACTGTATTTTAGGACATTACCATCCTTATTATTTACTGTTTATGCATTTGACACTCAACGGTGCAGAAATGGTGGTTGGTCCTGCCAATCTATTATAACTCAGAGGATTTCTTACAATGCACAACACCACACTACCCCAGTAAATGAGCTTACAGTGTTTTCTCTGTACAGACATTTTATGCTGCGAAAATGAAGTCTAATGACTCAACAGGTAATTCAATAAAAGTCTGAAACCTTTGTTGATAAGCAGATTATTTTTAAAGAAGAATTCGTAACAAAGTGAGAAAAGAAAATGCATTTCAACTGCCTATTTCTGGCAGTGTGTTTTAGCTTTATTTCACACCTGAAACGGTCAAATCCTGGCAGCTACCACCATTGTAAACATGGACCCCGCACTATATTAGCAGGCTGCTGTATCTTTACATACATGATCTCATCTTGGGCACATGGCATGGCGGCCCCCATCGATGGGTAGGTTGACTCCAGTAATGAAGCTGGCAGCATCAGACGCCAGGAAGGCGATGCTGTGGGCCACTTCCTCCACCTCCCCTGGTCGACCGAGGGCATGGGTCTGCTTACACTTTGCAAGAAACTGGCGGTGAAAGACACTCAATGTAACTTTAACTCCTCATCTGACACTAGTCTTGCATTGCCAGATCTTCCTTCGCAGCGCTGTGGAGGAGGGTCTGGCTAGTCCACACAACATTCCGGGATGGGAGAGAAAACGTGCTCTCGTTAATTGGCATGTCTTTAAACCAATCGCAATTGTCATCGGCGGTGCTATCCGCCAGATGGAGCTCCGCTGCCGCTGCAAAATAGCCTCGGGAAGGAAGTGGTGGAACGTGTGTACGTTCAAGTTGTTTTAGTCGTGCAACAGAAAACTCAAATTCGAAAGACAGTCCGCTAACTGTCTCGATTTACCCGGCGGAGATCTGAGGAGCAGTTAACCATAGTCCTCATAAATCGACCGGAGCTTAGAACGCTAACACAAAGAAACCGGAAGGTAAAGGACATCTGGCAGAATTTCCGGCGGCACCGGAGCAATCCCAGAAGTGGAACGTCGTGGATATAGACTACTTTGACACAAGGCTGACTGACTTACAATATTGTCTTCTGTGCTGTCAGATGCCAGGATGAAGGAATACCTATGTTTTAGTGGCAACATACAGTATTGACATGATGTGTTACCTGGGCATACTGGTCCTCATCTAGTCCTGCTCTCTTGTGGACATCTGTGATGATCACACCAGGGCTGAAGAGATGCAGCAGGAGCAAGGATACAAAATATGGTGCATCACACATTTCATTTCCAACAGAAACAACTGATATCAATGCTTTTTTAAATTAGTATTAATTCATAGGATGTGTGTTAACCAATTGTACATATCCCAAAATATGAATGGGCAGGAAAAAATGAATGAGGTCAATTACTGAACACCATAAAAATTCATACGATTTTTCACTAAAACACTTACCAGACAGAGTTCACTCGAACTTGCTTTGATGCCAGCTCTGAAATAAAAAAGGATTTATGTTATTCATATTGTAAACTTTTACAATGCTGAACATACAATACAAAGAGACAAAATGGCTCACTCACCAAGTGCTGTACAACGTGTGAACTGATCAATGGCAGACTTGGACATGCAATATGCCAGCACACCAGGGAACTACAGAGAGAAAACAGTGTGGGACAGCATGTAGAGGAAAATTCAGTATGTGGCCAGCTGCTTAATACCCACTGATCTCTGTCCATTGACACTGGAGACATTGACGATGGAGCCTTTGGTCTTGATCAGGTGGGGAACACATAGGTGAGTCAGATGGTATACAGTTCTGGAATACGAAACAAAAGTTAGGGGACATTCTAAACGAAATTAACAGAAACATACTTGAACATTAAATATCAAGTCGGGGAGTAAGTCATACTAGTGTTGTGTCCTCTTGAGGCTGTAAAAGGACAATTACTTCCTAACATCTGTGATGGGATTCACCAGCAGGATAACAGCCTACATTCACACATTTAGATTAGTTGGTCTTTGATTGATCTAGTGTTCCTGGTCGATTTATGACAACGTGGCCTGATGTCCTCTAAAGCGAAATCCGTGGATGAGCACAACATAAATTATATTTCACTTCTGAGATGCAATTCTGTATTATTAATGTTCACATTTGTTTGCAGCACATCTGAATGTAACACATCACATGTAATGCAGTGATACATTTGAGATGTCCTTTATGGGATCATATGAGCTACAAAACTACAGATTCCACTTCAAATGGACACTATGTCTTTGTCTATGAGTGTCTTGCAGTCATGCCCCTTCACATTCATGCATATATAGTGTAACCATACATTTAAAAACAAACAGCCAATCTAGATTCAGTCAAGTATGTTACACATACTGTGCATACAATGAGATTCATAAAAAACTAACAGCACATATGACTCATTTTTTAAATAAAAATGCTCTTTTTCTTAATTTTGATCTCCCTTATTATTGCAGCACTCAAAACATTTGGTTGTTTTTGCTCAAATATTAAAATAAAACGGACATAATTCTCAGTTTTGTTCAGGTGCTGACGTAACTAAAAAAATGAAGATATAACATATGTATCGATCCCAAGTCCTTTTTGATATACAGTAAATCACTTCAGCCAACTTCCAGTTGAATGCTACATTTAAGAGCCATCTCATCTGACATATCCCCACCACTGCACCCGTTCTCCTACTGTAGACCCAGCAGTAATATGTCTCTATGATGTTATGATGCCAGGTGTTTGAAATCCTACCTGACATTGATGTTCATGATCCTGTCATACTGAGCCAGGTCTGTTGTCTCTATGCTGCCCATGGCCAGGATACCGGCACTGTTAACGAGGACATCCAGCCGGCCGAAGTGAGCGATTGTTTGCTCCACAGTCTTCTTCACTGTCTCCTCATCAGTAAGGTCTCCAGGAACAAGCAAAGGCTAATAAACACACAGACATTCATTGTTTCATTATGTTCCGTCCATAATGGTATTTTTGTTTCAAAAATGTATTTGCACAATACAGAACAAATTACTTTGTTAAAGGCAGTAATGTGTGGATGATAAAGTAAGCTTGATTGCAAGTCTTCAATTGTAATTGTAGGTCTTAGAATACTTTATATTGTGTACATGTATTTTCATCCTGCATATTTGACATTAAACAAATGTAATTTAGTTTGATCCTAAGGTACAGTGTTTCTAAATATGCTTAACATTACATTTTTTAAAAATGCTTTCAAATATGCTATGTGCTCATCCCACAATGCATTGGGGCCAAATATATTGATTGCAGGCCTATCATACACATTCGGACTTGTATCCCCTGGCAACTGAATGTGTCAGGCTCTGGTAATTGTTTATTGTTTGTTAGTTTACTTATTTATACAAACTCGAGGCCACGCCAAACTCTATTAAAAAAAACACACAAGTGTAGGATCTTAAAAAACGTTCTCTCTTCATATTCAGGCTTCTCCTAGTCCACACGACGGAACTTTGGCAGTGTCAGCATGTTAAACTGTATCTATAGTGTACAGATGATCAGTATAGAAGAGTTACCTCGGCAGCTCCACAGTCAGTGCACTGTTTGGCTACTTTTTTGAGGTTTTCCACGTCGCGGCCGTTAAGGGCCAGCAGAGCTCCGAGTTTGGCGAACAGGACGCTCGTGCCTGCCCCAATGCCCGAGCTGGCGCCCGTTATCAGGGTCACTTTCCCCTTCAGGGAAGACACCTGGAAGACGTATTCACAGTCAGGTGTCCACACAGTAACGTTGCCTTAAATAAATCAACTGTAATTTAGTTCATACTGGAAAAGTAATAAAGCAATGATTAAAATGCACGGAAACATTAAACCAAGTGGACTTACTTTGAATGCATCGTCTGAGGCCATGGTTTCTGTGGGCTTTTCATATAGTTTACATGAACATGAAATTGCTAGAAGCAGGGCTAATGTTGCGACATGCTTCGTCCACTACTGATGACGTAGTACGTACTTACTGATTTGTAGTTCATTAACGACAACACTGCACCTTCTTTTCCTTTGCTTCTTTTGGACCTCCAACCAAGCGTTGAGCATTGTGTCTTTTTAGGTGGTGACATTTGAAAATATTCATTTTTGCAAGCAGAAAACGTTTTGAAAGAACACAAAAAACAGAATTATAAAAGTTTTATTTAATACAAAACATTGACAATTTATTTACATAGCCTATCAAAAAAAGAAATAAAGGATCAGAATATGTATAGCAGTGCTGTAGAAAGTTGGGCATGTTTTTTTTGGACTGGATTGTGAATGTAAAGATAAAGAGAAGAATAACCTATAATTCTTTATTCACAAGGGTTTTGTCACATCAAGATGGGTCTAAAGGGGATGCAAAACATTTCTTAAAAATCATTATCATACCTAGCAAGACATTTTCTACGGGATGCAAAAACTGCCACTACTCCGTGGATAGAGACTATGAGACGGTCACTTCTTTAAACCAGTATTTTTCACCCAAATTACATTCAAATTCTGGATCATTACTATCAAATGCTGATATAAAAACATAATTTTGTTAAGAAAAATCAGCATTTTACAGTTTCAGAGTCAGTGGCCTGTTCATTGTTGACGTCTGTGGGCTTTCTCTACAACTTTCTAGCCTTTGACAAGTGATCCATTTTAACTTCGGCAAGGTAAATTACACTGTATCAATAGGCTTATTGGAAATATCACAGTCCAAGTTTTGTGTTAAAGGCCAATCTGCACATTTGAAGAGGAAGCCGTCTATCCAGCAAAAGGGTTTGCATGAATGGTCACATCCTTTATCCGGGTTTCAGTCAGTGGTCGGAACGTCTTTTCATTGACAGGCAGTTTCTCCAGTTCATCCAGTGTTTCCAGGCCATCTATAATCCTACATGTTGAAGAGAGTAAGATGTCAGCTCAGCAGCAATTATAGATTCTACTTTAATCAATCAGTAACTGTCAAGCACACACTAGTCTAAATCCAAGACGTTCCACTTCCGGGATTGCTCCGTTGCCACCGGAAATTCCGCCGGATTTCACTCTTTTTTGGCCAGATGTCTGTTACCTTCTGCTTTCTTTGTGTTGGAATTTTAAACTCCAGTGGATTTATGAGGACTATGGTTAACTGCTCTTCACGTCTCTGCAGGGTAAATCCAGACAGCTAGCTAGACTATCTGTCCAATCTGAGTTTTCTGTTGCACAAGTAAAACAACTTTTGAACGTACACATGTTCCACCAAAACAAGTTCCTTCCCGAGGCTATTTTGCAGCAGCACCGTGGCTCTGGCGGGCGCTTAGCGCCGCTCATGACGATTGTGATTGGTTCAAAGAAATGCCAATAAACTAGAGAATCTTTTTCTCCTATCCCGGGAATGCTGCGTGGACTAGCCAGACCCTCCTTGCAGCGCTGTGGAGGAAGGTCTGGCAAAACGAGACTAAGCACACACTAACCAACTGTCAAAACAAATAAGCACCGTTTATCTGTTTAAAGGTTACGTACTTTCCAAACACTGTGTACTTCATGTCTAGATGGGGCTGTTTGGCATACGTGAAGAAAAACTGGGAGCCATTTGTGTTGGGGCCATTGTTTGCCATTGAGACCACTCCTCTGACATTATGCTGAAATAAAAGAAAGCAAAAGAACACAAGTTACAATGTTTAAGACTGACCCCTGATTAACTATTTGGTAAAACTTCTTCCTGACATAGGCAAACTAGCGGGAGTTGGTAGGTACTTACTTTTAGGTGTTCACTGTACTCATCTTCAAATTTGCGGCCCCATATACTTGTTCCTCCTTTGCCTGTGCCTGAATGGGTTGATCAAAAGACAGGGATCAACGAACAGAAAGTGAGAAAGTGAATTTTGACATTACAGTGTTGTAATCCAACAGAGTGGTGGCAGTAGCTCAGTCAGTAGGGAGTTGGGTTGGGAACCGGAGGGTTGCTGCTAAGGTGCTCTTGAGCAAGGCACCGAACCCCCAACTGCTCGGGGGGGCCGGTTTCCATGGACAGCCCCCTCACTCTGACATCTCTCCATTAGTGCATGTATAGGTACTGAGCATGTGTGTGTAATTCAGGCCTGTGTGTAATGTGTATAATAATAACAACAGAGTGATTTTGTAATTTCCCTTGCGGGATTAATAATGCATAACTTATTTATTATTATTATTATTATTATTAGATGCAACAATCCCGTACCTGTAGGATCTCCAGTTTGAACCATGAAACCTTTAATATTGCGGTGAAAGACACAGCCGTTGTAGAACCCACTGGCACACAAAGCAAGAAAGTTCTGTAAATAACACACAAAAAGTTAGGATATTCCATAACTTTGTTGGGTAAAAGATACAGTCACGTTAGCCTTATTATCCCAAAGGGTGGCTGCAATACATTTTCTACTAAATCGTACCCAAACATTTTTGCAGTATTTGTAATAATATATCATATACAAACAAGGAATATTAAAGAGACAACTTTCATACCCGTTCTGAAAGAACAGAAACCAGCAGCCAAAGAGCTGGAGCATGTAACGCTAACTGTAACGTTAGTTGACTCACCTCGCATGATTTCGGCGCGCGTTCACAAAACAATTCAATTTTAATCTCTCCTAGGTCTGTTTGAAGGGTAACAGCCTGTAACATTTACAAAAGAAAGACAATCATAAGCAAACTTTAACGTTTAAGAGGCACATTCATTTCTGTTCACTACCTAGTTAACGTTAGCCTGTTAGCCAGACTTTCAACAATTAGCACGTTCACAAAAAGGACGTTTCTGGACTGGCTCCGATAAAAAACGTATTCGCGTTAATACACATCATTAGTTAATTGCTTCATAAACTGTTTTGTTGTTTTCATGTTGACAGATATCTACAGTAAATGTTCATTATCAAACTTAGCTACCATTTCAAACGTTGCGTCTCTGAACAAGTGTGTCGGAGAAACATGTCCGTGTAGGTGCAGTAGGACAGCAATGAATGGTTCCGTAAGAAATGTACGGTCACTTAAAAAGGGCACACACATGGCAAAATGAAAGTGACAGTGGTGTAGTCTAATATATATATATATATATATATATATATATATATATATATATATATATATATATATATATATATATATATATATATATATATATATAGGAATATCATAGTGGGGGGGGTCTGGGTGCCCTCCCCCAGGGTTATTTTGAGCGGCCAAGACTTCATTTCCTGCATTCAGATACACTTTTATGCACCAATTTATGGTGGAAATACCTTTGTTTAGCCGATGTGAAGAAAAACACAGATGACAATTCACAATATATCAAAAATATAATAGAAAGTATGTAGTTGCGTGTCATTGGGCATTTTTAAGTGGGCACATGGAAATCCTGGAGCTTTCTTAGTGGGCATACTGCGTATCACGTAGACTACACCATTGTGTTACACTGTACTGTTGTCTTAATACATCCATGTACTGTGCCATTTAGTGAGCTATATACAGACATTACAGAGATGTGACCTGAGCACGGAGCCGTTAAAGCTCAATAGAAACAGCAAGAACCATGTCGTTTCTGCAGGGAATTGACACTTGCCAAGTTAACCTACTATTTGGCCCCTGGTCAAACATTCTAGGCCATTATAGCCCCCACTTTATCCCATTCTCCGTTAAAGGAAATACATTTTTTTGGTTTCTCTGAGTATTATTACCAGATTTATTATTGGGTCATTTCATTAAATATATGCAACACTTGAAAGCCCCTATCATGTCATTGATTTTGTGCTTTAGGGGTGCATAATCCCAAACACAGGGCTAGGCAGTTAACAGTTTCTCAACCCAACACCAAAATACAACAGAACTGAGTCATTTGAAACATTCTAACACTTGCCCAACAGACACAAAGACAAATTAGGTCAACCAAGATTATTTTATTTTACCTCTAGCGGATGATGTGCAGGAGAAGATGGGACACGTTCAAACAGAATACTCACTGCCACATCATTCATGTCAATACTGATACACGTATCACTAATTAAAAAAAAAAAAAGAATCTTTGGCAACCCAACACTGCATGAAGCCAACTTCCATCAACTATGATTGGATTTGAGCTGGGAAAATAATTTGTACCCCAAAATAATGATTTTAAGAGGAGAAATTCAGCTCAATTCTTACATGGTCATTGAGTAAAACACAGAATCAATGTTAAACCAAGTGGTTTCTTTAATAACACAAACATTTTCTTTTGAACCAGCAGTTAATATTAAACACACCAAACTAGAAAAGAATGTATAGAAATGCATATAAAACTGTAACTGTATAAAACAATTGTTTAAATTAATAAAATACTAGGTGTCATAAAAAAGGCAATCAACTCAAAAAAGAAGTGAGTAGTACTAGCTGGTTTCCTGAGAAATGTAGTTATATTGTAATAATATAATAGCTGTCAAAATGAAAACAAAACAAAGTTAGTCAAAATTATAAAAAAGAAAAAAACAGAACAAAAAGATTAACAATAACTTTGAGATAAAAAAAACTATTCCATTTACTGATACTACTTTACTAGCAACCTACACTTTGCATTTTTAATGTACTGACCATTTATTTGTAGTGCTCACTGAAACACTTCACATTGGACATAATGTTCTCTGCTGTCAGTCTTAATTAGGATAGTTAATTGTCCTAATCTGTGGGGTATTGCTGAGGTGTTCTGGATGTCATTTAAAACGTTGCAGATGGGACTTGGGTGGCTTGTGGCCCAGAGGTAAAATGGTTGCCCCACAACCAAAAGGTTGGTGGCTCAATCCCAGGTCATCCGGCCACATGTCAAAGTGTCCCTGAGCAAGACACTGAACCCCAAGTTGCTCCCTGGATGCTGTATGTATAGCTGTCCACTGCTCCTAATACGTAGGATGGGTTAAATGCAATAATAGAATTTCACTACATTTGATCCTTTTTAAGATAAATATTTTTTTAGAACTACTCATAGCAAAACAAAGTATTTAGGTTAAGTCAAATGATTTGTTTTTCTATGAATAGTTCTAAAAAATACTAAAAATACTTAAAATACTTGATACTGATACCATTTTAATCTCAAGGCTAGCAGTCATCCAGTCAAACCTTTCCAGACAGAATACATACAAAATATGTGTTGTATACCATTATTTGCATTCACCTAAACGTAACTTGTGGGAGAGGTGCTATAGTGCAAAAGCATTCTCGGGGACCAAAAATCTTCCTCTAATCTACTTGACTTGAAATTCTCCCCATCATCTTAGTTAATTGAATGTGACACAAAGAATGCCCATGCACATTAGAAAACTACATCACTACTAATGTTTACATAGTATAAATAAAGGCAATATTGCACAATATAGCATAGTTAAACATGTTACTAAAAAAAAAAAGGTACATACCTCAAACTATTCACTTTCAACCCAGTTACTGTACTGTATAATGCTAGTGTCCACGTTTCTTTGCAGTTAGGTTTATAAAAACATATAGCACTGATATATTTTTGTTCCCCTATTGTGTGTTGTGCTGTGTCAGAGCTGTGCATTGATCTTGAATTCCACATTTTTAGCATGGTGCTGCTTACTGTGGCAAAACACGAGAGCAGAAAAGTCACCCTCAGGCAAAAAGTATTAAACATTTCTCAACAAACTAACACACGTTGAAACCCCAGAAATAAATAACAATTAAGATGACCTGTCCTGAAAAGTATGGAGGCCCATTTATGACAGAAAAAAAAAATTAAGAATGATGAAAAATAAAGATCTCCTATGAGCAAAAAATTCATCAAACAATTAAAAAAACAAACATGTCCATTCGCCAAATGAGCCTGTCATTTCCATAATTAATAAAATAAAAATATAAACCAACTGCTAAATTTCTACATATCTTTGAAAAATAAGTGGTAGAAAATGTTCTGGATCATTTTAATAATAACGCTAATGCCCTTCTGACTTTTACCATAGTAGTTTTCCACAACAGAAATAAAGTTAGCACAGCCAATGTGAGGCTACAATAAAAAAATAATATCTCATCAATCACATTTGGGACACCATATGGATCTTTTATTTGCCCAAATTGATTACTGGAGTCAAGTATAATCACTTGTGAAAGTTCCACAGAAAGTGATATAATGAAGCATCAGAGCAAAATATAAAAAAAATCAGCAAAACTGTCCTACTAAAAGGTCCAATATGTAATATATTTACTGTAATAAATCCAAAAATGACCCCAATGCGTCATCAGATATTGAGGAAACATGCTAAAGATGCTTGAAATACTATATTTTCTGACAACAATTCTAATGCCAGTGTTTTCTCCTTTTGAAATATTGAATTAAGGCATTGTTCTTTCACATAAAAAAAAAAACTTGGATTACATTCCATATTTTTGTCACTTTAATGAATCCAATAGAGTAATTTCAATAGTTTTAGATTAAAGATGGCTGTAATCTCATACACAGGTGAACGACACTTACACTGAACATTGCATAAGTGTGTGTCATTAATATATCTTGAGAACCGTTCATCAGATATACTTCACACATGGCTGGCGCATTGCTCTGTACCAAATGACGAGGTGTGTCGAATTTGGTGCAGTTTGGACATGTGACATGTTCAATATTAATTGTGTAAACTGTGAATAAACCATAGGAAGTGCTCTTGCAGCAGCAGAGGCGGGGCTTCAGGGCTCTGTGGACTGACTTCTGTTGTAATTTTGGTGCATGGGGGCAGCTAAGTAAAAACAAACTGATGGAGTCAACAAAAAGTTGAAAAGAAGATTAAAAGTTTAAAAACTGCTTGCCACAAAGTCCTGCTCTGAGCTGGTGTCTATCAGCAGAAATAACAACAAGGAGAAAAATAACAACACAGCTCCAATAACTGACCAAATGTACCAGGAAAAAAACAAACAGTCTGTCCAAGCATCTCCTGTAATTTGGCAAACACATAATCCACCAAAGAGCACAAGTATTATTTTAACTTCATATCAGTCCCTCCAGGTTTTTGCGATGTCACGATGGCGGCAATTCACGTAAATTCAACCAATCACTGTGACTTTGGTGTGACTCACAATTTTGACCAATCACCGCAAATTTTCTGCAAATTTGGAGTTGGAGTTTCCCGTGACTTCAACCAATCCCAGCAGTCCCACGTGCAATTACCAAGCGTGAGTGAGAACGGGATGACGTCACACGTACGTCGCCAAATTCATTTCCTTGTAAGACGAGACGCGTGTAACTCGAACATCTCACATTTACCAACAAAACGTACAGCGAAAGACCGTGCAAAACATTTCAGACCGTCCTGCCAACCTGTATACATTTCAACATCAATGTACGCTGTAATGTTTTTCCACTATAAAGTCGCTCAAAGTGGCTGCTGCATGTTTCCTGTCGGCTGTCTGCAGCAGGCGAGACGTACAGGATGTGTTAAATTGAGAACAGCTATGCTCGTTATTGTAAGTGCAATGATAAGTTATAAAGTTCAATAAGTACTTTATCAAACCGTATGAATGTGTCCCAGGCCAGGATAGGAAATTAACTAACAATGTAAAGATCAACAAGGCACTGACACATACTGTATGTTCAAATTTGATTCATTCAATAAATTATAATTTTTTTGTCTTAAATCCACCAGCCATTTTAATATTATACCAACATTTGCAGCATCCTGAGCCTTTTTGGTAAGGTTACTAGGAAAACTCAGCCCAGAGTAGCTTTATTCTCCCCAAAACAAGTTTCCTTTTTATTTCTGAAGAACTATACAAAAAGAAAATCGCAACTTTTCTTGCAACTTTCTCCGTCTCCCGCAACTTAATTGCAACAAACATACAAAAGACATCGCAACTTTTATCGCAATTCTTTTTACAAAAGCTCCCGCAAAATCAGGCATTTTGGGCCGCAACCATCTCAAAAAAAGGCCGCAAAATCCTGGAGGGACTGATATAGATACAGGTATTCACCCCTCTTCTCTCCAGACACCACTGTGTTTCTCATTAATGTGAAATGGACAGAAAGGAAGTGCAGTCCGAGGCGAGCGTTAATGTTTTTTGGATGTTTAGATGAGCGGTTCTTGAGAAAGCTAAGGTCGAACAATCAACCCGTTTGAAACAGGCACGTTTTTTAAAGGACACTGCACTAGTAATATTAATCCTACAAAGTTATATTAACAAACTGAAATTAACACAAGGCCAGGTGTTTAGAAAACCTATTGTAGGATATTTTACGTGTATGTTTTACTTGTTATTTGCAGACAATAACAATCAACTATCAGGGCATACAAGTAGGCCAGTGCTTACTGTATACCAGTCATAGAAAGGGTAAACCAATCCAGTGTTTCAGGTAAGCATCTGTATTAATCTAAACTCATTACTAATATCTGGAATGTCAATAATGTGTTCTCCTGTATAAGCTTGTTTTATTATTTTGATGCAGCCATGACTTCTCTCATTCAAAACCTTTTCAGCACGGAATAGTATACTGACAGTATGGGTTAGTTATCTGCTCAATGATAAGATGCCATCAAACCCTGCACTCTGCCAAACTGGCTCCACGTAAGGATTGCACTCTCTAGTCTACCACATGTTGTACTGCTACCAAGACTCAGGCCAACCAGACAACTCAGCAGTCTCTACAGCACTTGCATTCCTAACAGTCTCCTCAATGACCCTCTCCCTTACACCTTATACAACACCCTCCCAGACAAAAGAATCTCAGAATCCATAACCTCGCTTGACATGACTTATCATTAGTTATCCCTGATTTGTTATGTATTGTTGTACGTTCATTTTAATTTCAAACCAAGCACACATGAAGGTATTTGAGGGCCATGGTCTTCCCTCTGCAGCAGAAAAACAACGACAAGGGAGTTAGTATTTAGGTTGTCAGAGCTAGACAAACAAGATGGAAAGTTAAAAGACATGGAACAGCCACTATTCTAACTCAAGGATTGCTGACTTGACTGTGTAGTTTGCTTGTAATTGGTATAGTCATTCCCTATAGACCAATATAACATTTGGTAATTTAATCAGATGACTTGTCAAATATTGTGAGCAAACATTTCAAATCAATTACTTTGCATGTTACGATAAGAATGGGAGTTTGGAATTTGACAATCCCTACACAGAAATTAAGAGGCAGATGTCTTAACAATCCCCATCTTATCTAATTTGTAAAACTAACACTACTGGACAGATTATTTTAATAATTATTCTGTCTTAATTTCACAAGTACTTGATGGTATAGTAATTGTGAACAGTGTTAAAGTTAAGTTAAAGTTCTTTTTCTGTCTTCAGCAAAGGTGGCTCACAGTTTTTGCTTACTTATCCACCGTAACTGAGAAGCCTAACATGGAAATGCACGCTGCTGATCACAATGGCACTGCTACATTATTGCTAAAAAAGCATCCTTACTTGGTTATAATGGAAAGGCCTGAAAATCTATCAGAATAAATCAGTATTTTGGTTCTACCAAATTGTTACTGGTTCTCAATACCTACCCTTACTGACAGTACACTGCAGCAGAACTACTGCCTGATTCAACAAGCCCTCTAGGACAGCGTAAGTCTTCCTTCTGTGTCAGCGCCCAGTTGGTCAGTATCTGTTTTAACACACAGCCACAGACCTGTTCAAGCTTGTTCTTTGTCAGTTTTCCATAATTGTTCTTTGACCTCCGTGGGCAGGGTGTTGAAGAGGTCCTCCTCTACCACGAGACCCGTTCTCTTTAGCAGTCGGCACTCGCCCAGCTCCACAGGCAGACACTCAAGACGGTTTCCTCTCAGCTCCAGCTGTGTCAGCCCGGTCAGCTCTCCGAACCGCGATGGCAGAGACTGCAGGCAATTGTTCCCCAAGTTCAAAGTGCGAAGCTTTTTGCAGTGGAACAGCTCATTAGGCAGGCCCTCAATCTTGGGTGGGGAGGGTGTTGTGTTGGGGGGAAACAGAGAGATATTAGTATTTCTAAAACATTTTTCAGAAAAAAAATCCAACGTACAATCCAAAAAGATTTAAATAATGGAAAACAGTAATTATTCAAGTACTCACCACGTTGGCAGTAACTGCCAGGTACTGAAGATTCTGGAGGAAGCCTATGTCTGTAGGGATACAGGTTAGGTTGTTATGGCTCAGGTCCAGGAAGCGCAGCTTGCGGCAATAAAACAACTGGCTGGGGATCTTCTCAATCTTGTTTCTGTTCAGGTACAGTTTCTCCAGGTTGGTTAGTGTGCCAATCTGGATGGGAATATAGGCAATCTGGTTGTACCAGAGCTTAAGGCAGACCAGCCGATGAAGGTGCTGGAAGCTGATGATCTCCTCAATGGTCTTTAGATTGTTGTCTTTTAGATCAATCTCCTGCAAGTTGTGCAAGCTGAAGATTGAGTGTGGTATGCGTTCTAGGTCACAGCGAATGAGCTCTAGCTCGGTCAGATTGACCATCTTCTTTAGGCTGTTGAGCACCATCAGCTTGGTGCCTTCATTATTGATGGCAAGCTTCTGGAGGTGCAAGCCCACATCAGTCACTACCTGAGGTAGCTTGGTGAGATTGCTCTTCAGGCGAAGAACTTTGAGCCTCTTGAGCTCCCGGAGCCCATCAATAACAATGTAACGGTTGTTCTCCGCACTGAGATTCCCTGTGAGATGAAGCTCACTAAGATTCTTCAAACTGTAGATCCATAAGGGAATCTCTTTGATGTCAGTGAACTTGATGTGCAGAGACTTCAAGTTCTCACGCAAAAAAGCCAATGCAGGAGCTTCGATTTTGGCTGGCGTGTGGTAAAGCCACAGCTCTCGCAGGTTCACCAACTGGGCGATGATCGGCGGGATGGTGACATCAGGGATAAGCTCCAGTTTGACAACCTCCAGCTCCATCAGGTCAAATACTGTGTCAGGAAT
Source organism: Gymnocephalus cernua (assembly GCA_023631565.1). Lineage (NCBI taxonomy): Eukaryota > Metazoa > Chordata > Actinopteri > Perciformes > Percidae > Gymnocephalus > Gymnocephalus cernua. The sequence goes on along the minus strand of CM042425.1, from coordinate 9,293,740 downwards.
GCCACTCAGCATGAAAAGGTGCAACTCCAACTTCTCCTGAGAGTTCTTGGTAATCCTTTGCCTGAGCTTGTCCAGCGTCCACTCATTGTTGAGGTTGAGTTGCCTCAGCTTATTTTCGCTTACTTCTGAGAGGAACACAGCGAAGCGTTTGGAGTACAGAGGGTCATACTGATCAATCATGTGCATCATGAATGCAAAGTCATTCTTCACATCGGGTATGTCACTGTAGCTGCTCTCTTCCCGTATCGACTCAAAGGAGTACTTCTTTAGAGAGCGCCGAAGCATCCAGGAAAGTGTGTACATGCAGATCAAACCATACACCATTACTAAGCTAATGTAGAAACAGGCTAATATTTTAAAAAGTGTAGCCAAGGGGTGAGCACATCGGTAAACGCTGTAACCTGTCAGGCTCTCTATATTCACCGAACAGTCAACACTGAATTTAATATCATGCACGTAATACCCTGTATAGCAGATTATCAAAATAAACTTGATGACTTTGATGATAGTCTGGCGGATATACAGTCTGTATACAATGTCTCCTTCTTCAACGTGTATACGGAACTTTTTGACTTTTTCAAAGAGTGCTTTTGCCTGTTCACCCTCTTTTTTGTCCAAAACCCCGGTTTCTGTTCGGTCTACAATGCCCTGCTCAAGGCGTGTCTTTGTTCTTTGGAGCATAGGAACACTGGCTTCAACATCCTCACTGATAACAGACTCCTTATGGTCCATTGAGCCGTTCATTTTCATTGGTTTTGGGTCACTCTCTTCGACCACTGTCTCTGACAGTGCCCTAGTTGTCCATGGGGAGTCAAAGCATTTCAGCAAGATGGATACAAAGTGCTCCAATTTGGAACTAGTCCGTGGGAACTTAAACCAAAAGTTGCTGCAAGCTAGGAAAATAAGGGTGTGAAGTAATACTAGGTAAGGAAAATACTTAGCAAACCAGTGCAATCTATTCTCATAGCACACAGCATCCACATAGTTGTACTGGTGGCGGTCCAGATCATACTGGATCCCTTTGGGCTCCAAGAACAATGATGAGGAGAGAGTAGAATTGAAGTTCTTCCTGCAGGTCTGATTGACCACCCATTTGCAGGGTAGGCAGATCATCTTGTCCTGGGTGACCTGCAGTGTCCCCCCAAACACAGAAATCATAAGCATAACAATGGAGATGTAGTCTGTGAACACATCCCACCATGGTTTCAGGATGCGGTATGCCGGCTGTGTGTCCACAAAGTACCGCAACTCAGTGATGGGGATCATGGTTTATCTGTGAAAAAAAGTTGAGGATAATCATAACTGAGTACAGAGTGATATACTGAATTATATATAAAACTTTCAAAATAAAAATCTCCTTCCCTCTAAAGGTGCTGACACACTAGGCAGACGGCAAGGAACTAGTGGCGATGAAGGCCGACTGTGGTGTATCCTCACGTAACCTGTGTCTTGGCCAAAAAGTTGGAATTGAACACACCGCAAAGACTATAGTCGACGGCCAATTAGCACATACGCTCTGCGCCTGTGTGAGAGGAAATAACTCTCTATGTCAGCAGGTAGCGGTCATCTATTTGCAGCCTGCTGCAGATAGCTGGCTAGTAAGCTAGCTTGCTAATTTAACCCACCATGCTTTTATGCTACACTGGTTACAGAAAATAAGCCATACAAAGTTGTCAATCGTCTTGTGATATCAATGTGCTTTCCTACATTGTCACAATGTGTGTGAATGTACAATTAAGTTGTTAAATTGTACTAATTTAGTGGCCAGCCGGCTGGCTAGTCAGCTAGCTTGCTTTTTCTCAGACTAGCACCAACCTGGGTGCAGAGAGAGAGAGGTCTACGGTCTCTAAATAAAGTTTTACGGACATTATATTATTCGTTAATTTCATTTTTGTAGTATGTACGTAGACATTTAGAAAGACATGTATCACAAGTTATGTATCTCTATGTACATTGACCCTCTTAACGACATAATGTGCAAAAAAATATATTTGAATAATTTGGGAAAAAGATTATTTTTGGGGCTTTTTAGGCTTTATTGGATGGAAGATTAGAGCTTAATTTATGCTGAACACCTAACCTGCTCGGGAGCAGGTTATGTTGGAGATTAGTGATCAACTGGTGTAAAAGCACCACCTACTGACCAATCAATACTCGATTGATAACAGCGTCGCCATTCTTAGAAGATCCGGTGGAGCTGGAGAGATGCACTCATAAAAGTTAAAACATTTAGAGACAGACAACCCCGTTAACATTCCCTGATGGGTATTTTTATGAAAGATATAGCTTTACAGCGGAGGGAATTACGCATAGGCTATTTGTCGGCTTCTTGAGCCGTGTGTTAATGTGCACATCGGTTTGAATTATGTTTTTATGTTTTTTTATTTGCTCTCACGATCGCTTCCCACTGCCAGGGTTGCAACTGAAACAATAGACTAAAGCAACGACAGTTTATGGAAAAGCACTAGTGTAATTATGGTCAGACCTTGTGCCTGACTGATTGGGAAGTGATATTGATAAGCAGCGACTGTATTGCATTTTGCCTGTAAATGCCTGTAACACCGTCTATGTTCTTCATATTTTTGTAGAATTATAGTGTGCTCTTCTTATGTAAAATATGTGGCTGTAGTAGATGTTTGCGATCGGTCATGCTGTGCAAACACCGCCTCTTTTATGTGAACGCGCGTGTCGCTGGATTTGGAAACCCTGGGTTGACTGAACTAGTTGTTAACCACCGTAGTGACACAGCTTATGCGGGACCACGGTTGTTAGGTTAGGTGAAGCTGGGTAACTGAAATACATCCAGGGCATGTTGATCTTGATTCGTAGTACAGGCCTCAGGTGAGCTACATGTACTACTGCGCCCCGAACCTATGTGTTTTAGAAGGAACATAAAAATGTAATTTTCGGCCAGTTTTGACAGCCCTATTGTGTATTGGATTGATCATATAAGATTAAAAATGAGAACAGCCTTCTGTCTATGACCTCCTGACTTACTTGTTTGCTCACCTTTCCTGCGTTTTTTTTTTTTTCCTCTTTCTCGTGCACTAATTTGCTTAAGCTGAACAGTCAATCAGAGTGATTCCTCTAACAGACAGGCTCCGGTACCAACTCAACATAATTGAAAAGGCTGAAAGAAAGCCAACGAGGGTCAACTAGGGGTGACAGTGCAGGACAGACTGCAAAAACTAGGGCAACGGAACGCTCACCGTCGGCCCAACTTGGAACAATGGCCTATTACCGTCTCCTTGGTGTGTCACCACCTTAATGCCTTAACCTAGACCACAACACAATACCAAGCCCAAAAATCAATACTACAATACAAACTAACAAGGGCATTCATCAGAACATTCCAGACGGTTAATTTGAAGGAGTAATGAACTTGTTGTGACAAAGAAATGCCTGATTGACATTACTGAGTGGGCTACCATGTTATTGATTTAACTATTGTTAAACAGACACAATTAATCTTGCTTTCAAAAGAAGTGTCATACTGGAAAAATGGCAGAGCAACCAATGATAAAACATGAAGGCAATGTGTCTGCATTTTAATTTAGTCCTATCAAGATTTAGGATCATTATTAATGGATTGTCCCCATGAAGAAAAAGAAGGATAAAAAAAACAAATAACCCACAGGCAGCTGCCTAGAAAGTGTATGCTGACTATACATAAAATAAATGAGTAAATTAACCATCAGATTGGCTTAATCAAGAAAAACCTATGCGCCTGAATTTCATTGGGAGGGCAGCCTTATTAGCAGGGATGCATTGAGCCCACTTTATCTCTTCTGATGCTAACTATGACACCTAAGTGATTCAAACTGTATAGAGTACACTGATACTTTGTTAAATATACATAAAAATTAGGAAAAGTTGAAAAATGTCTTAAAAATTGCATTATTATGCAATATAAATGGTGATAAAGAAAAGGTAACAGAACAGTCATACTGGCCAATATCCAATGTGTCAGTAAAGGTGCAGATCCATGATATTGCATAGAATCATCACTACCAACTAGCGCTAGAGCTGGGCAATATAATATTTCTATGTGGTTATTTTATCCATTAACAATTTTTAATTTATGTTCCAGAAAATGTATTATCATAATGTGAAAAAGAATCACATATAACGAGATAGAGGACTTTTTTCCTTATCGCCCACCCCTGATTAACAATACATCTTATATCAGCCTCATATTTACACCTCGCACACAGGCAGCAAGATCCATTTAAGTTATTACTCCAAGTTGTTGGATGAAATATAACCAAACTTAAAAAAGCACATGTGAACAACATAATAGGTGCATGAGAATTGATAAAAAGGCTAATAATGCACTTGAAAAATATTTCTACTTACAAATCCAAACTGTAAAGCACAATAACTCCATACGTAAACAGCAAAGAGAGAACCACAACTACTCCTTTGCTGCTGCTGTAAGAGCCAGATAAAGCCCTCCATATCAACCTCTAGCCTTGTGTGAGTGTGACACACCCAGCATGTAAACTTGAGAAGTCACTCTTCTAAAGATGATGTTCCGTTTTGGCTTGTTTAACCCAAACAACAGGACCGCCAGAGGAGCCACCTTGCTCCCCTGCTCTCTATTCTTAGCCATTTCCGTTAATAATACCCAGAGTATTGTCTGTGGGGGCCTTGAGAAGCGACCTTCAGGAAGAGATCCTGTTTACCTTATAGAAACTACTGTCTCCAACTAGTATCTCTCTGGAATACTGTACCGTCACCTTTTGCTCCCCCACAGGCCCCAAAAACACACACCTACGCTATACTCCAAAAAGTTGGAATTCATAAGAGCTTGCACTTTGTTAGGAAACTGTAAAGACGCCTAGTTTGACCCTTGGCCAAATAAAAATTATTACACTGGCCCCAGTTCATAGAAACTTCTGCATAATGTTTCCAGTGCTGTAGCCTGGTATAGGTAGAAGATGTAGCAGCACGACAACCACATTTAGTAAATAAAATACTCACCAGTTTTGAGTGTTTTATCGGTGCTCCAGTGTTTGATGATGACCTTGGTGGACAAGCCACTCCCCGTGTAGCCAAAACTCTTCATGAACCATTGCCTCTATCACTGCTATGGGGTTGAAGAGAAGACTTGAAAAAGGAAATGGGAGATAGACATTTGGTTTCAGCTGTTTTTGTTTTTTTTACATAATTGGGAGTGACATACCTAAGCAAAAGCGTAAATAAAGTTACTTGCATAAGTAGTACTGATTCAAGTTATGTTTAAACAACAATACATTACAATACATTGTGTGGGCGGCTCCTCTTATTAACAAATGTGTAATATATCGTGGAAGATGTGTTGTGTTTTCAGATACATGATAATTGAGATGGATGTAGCTAGCTACTTATTATCCATCACCCACCGCTCGTAACGTTAGCATGGGAGGGGTGTCTTTGTCATCTGGCTAGGTAACGTTAGCGTTAGCTGAGCAGGCACTTTTCAACAGTTAGCTAAAGATGGGTGATTTTTTTTTTCAATCTACCATTACATAATGTGACATGATATCTTTGCGGAAGTACACTGGCATCTCACAACAAGCTACTTTGCTAGCTAGCTACATACATCGACCACAAACAATACCATTGTTTGCTGTTGAAACACGTTAGCTAGTAAGCTAACACAGCTAACGCTACACCCCGGCTTTCTCTCTCTGTGTCTTCAGAAGTTTCCATCATAGCAACCGCTGTAGTTAATATGACAGTGATGAATTGCTAACATGTATTAAAACTGCTATGATGTTCAACTTACTACGTTTGGTGTGTTGCGATTAAATCCAACGCTACTTTAACAACAGTTGCTAACAAATTGCGTTTGCTAGCAACTCCACTTGCTAACGTTAGCTGCTGTTTTTCAAGTGAGTCTCCAGCACCTCCGAGACAGTTCTCCGCTTACACCGCCAAGACGACGGATGGCACTGTGGTGCTTTTAACAAACGTAGAAGAAGAACGCTCTTCCGCTAGCTATCTCTCTGGAAGAGAGTTGTTGATGTTTGGACAGTAAGAAGTAAGAGGAAGATCATGTTTTGAATGACTCCACAACGGCTCTAAATAGTGTATTTTAATTTCGGATATGTTTCCATTTAACTCTTTGCGGATTGTGTGCTTATCCCGGGCTTTAGTGCACCCAAATTGGCCGATGTCGAACAGACAGTCTGTTTATAAAACTGTTACATGTTCAGCTCATTTTATGTCTATCAGCTTTCTCAAGGACACATGGAACAGCAACATGCACCTCAAATCACTAGGAAAAGAAAGAAAGCTCATTTACTACACTAACCCAGTCAGTTCACCCAGGAATTACTGTACAGGTCAAGTCAAACTGAACTGCTGGAACTGCAGACAGCCTCTTGACACAACACCTGCATTCTTCTGCATGTTATGCAAAGTAGTCCAGCCCCCAGAAGAAGGGACATCCTATTTTAAAATAATGAATTGGTGAGTACCTTGTCTCTTATATTACCACCATCTTTTTTTTACTCATCAACATTTTATTTATCAAGTTAGCCTGTAAGCAAAACATTTCATATTACCATGCTTTGCCTCTTTTCAGTGACTACACATTCACACTGGACACACACAAACTGCAGAAAAGGTACTTGCAGCTCCAGCGGTCTCTACATCCAGACAACTTCAGCCAGAAATCTGTGGTAGGCACTGGGCAGGGGGATGTGAGGGGAATCTGAATAGAGATCAGTTCAGTAACATGGTGTATTAGTGTGAGACACAAAATTGGGTTCAACCCTTTGTCCGTTTTAGGCCACTTGACTGTGCATTGTTGTTTTGTTAGTGTGATTCATTGTGATTTAATCAAGGGAATAACTCTGGGCAAAATCACAAGACATTGAAAAATATAGGCCCTGTTTTCCCTATATTAAGCTACCAGGCAAACAAGGTCAAGACAAGGGAAGCAGTTCAAGAATTCAAAATCGCAACAACTGAGAAGATGAAAGCATTGCTTTAAGAAAAAAGGAGAACAACTTGCAACAAAAACATGTCCCAGAGAACGGTCAACTAGGTACACATATGTTATTAACCCCTAGGTACATTTTGCGCCGGAATTGTCCTTTAAGTGAAGGTCAAGTAAGCAAAAGTGTCTTCTGTTCTTCATGTATTTCCTAACTCCTGCTAGAGTGGAACTGTGGTATTAACAGCTTAATTTACTTAAAGAGTTTTTAAGGTAAAGTAATACATGTCTAAAATGAGCTGTGCAGTTAAAGCTGAAATTCAACCTTTGACTTAAAAGCATATTTGGTCAGAGGGGGAAAAATTGTGGATATAGGGCAGGAATAATGACTATTTGTGTCATTAATTAATCCCCCAGTTATTTTCTTAATTAAGGTGACATATTCAAATTGCTTCTTTAATATGGACAACAGTGAAAAATCCAAACATATCCTAAGAAAAATATGAAATCCTCATATTTTTAGAAGGTAACTGTTAACTGTACTGTAATTTAAAAGAGGCACCCCACTGATTTCCACTTAAAGATCAATTACAAGTCCATCGTGAACTGGGGCTCAATTGCTTGCTTGTCGGCTATAGGTTAATGATCGGTCTTCTATCGATCAGAAAATAAAATCTGAATTAGCGTCCCTAACATGGGTGTTTACCATAGACTGTTTTTTTTTCCCATCTCAGTTCGTAAACATACATTGTACATATATAAGTACATATGACATAATAATAAAAGAAAAATAAATAGGAAAATAATAATTAAAACAAAACATAAATAAATGAAAAGGTGACAGACTTACAAACTTCACTGAAAGTGGTGACAGCAAGTGTTCTTAATTAAATAGTTCTGTGTAGATATTAGTTATTGAAATGTTTACCTGGCAGGGAGGGTCCAATTAAATGTGCTATCAAGTTGCATAATGGGAAATGTAGGATGCCGTGTTGTAGGGCTTGACTAGTCTATATCCACGAGTCCACGACATTCCACTTCCAGGATTGTTCATGTGCCGCTGTAAATTCCGCTGGATGTCTTTCATTTCGTCCGGATGTCCGTTACCTTTCGCTTTCTTTGTGTTAGCATGTTAAACTCTGGTACATTTATGAGGACAATGGTTAACTGCTCCTCAGAGCTCTACAGGGTAAATCCAGACAGCTAGCTAGACTGTGAAGGAAGGTCTGGAAATGCGAGACTAGGGCTTGACCCATACTAGGGACTTAAAAGTCAGGATATCTCTACCGCGGCTGCTTTGAGAACCCCTTTTAAGAAATTATATAGAATGTCATCAATAAAATGCACACAGAAAACTCATGATGGTGCTTTATACTAAAATACATTAAAGGGAAAAGACAGAAAGAAGGTCTAATTTGCCCACTTGACGTTGGATGGAACATTCCCTCGCTGCTGTTTAGGTGCTGTTTTGCTCTTCTCTTACCTTCACTTTTTATATTTAACTTATTATAGGCAGAAAAACTGTACCTTTTAAACACCAGAATCTTGTGAAGTAAAATAGGTTTGATGTACTTAGTAAATCACATTCAGCCCGAGGCTAGGCTGATGTGAGACTGGTGGACCTATATTTTACATAAAAACCTTGACTAGTGCAGCTTTAAAATTGTCAATGAAAGAAATGAGACTTTTCCAAATGCATCTGAGCAGTTTTAAGTTGAATGTGTTTATAGGTTATTTTACAAAGTGGTAAGTGTTCACATTATCCTGTTTCCCCCTTGTGGATCATTAAAAACTTTGCCTGGCATAAGAATAGGCATTATGAGTACAAGGGGGAGAGGAGGTGTGTTGCTTTGCATGTAATTTATTCTGTACACGCAGGTGCAAAAGCACAATGCAAAATGTTGTCAAGATATGAAATGAGAGCTTACTCATATTCAGCAGAATGTAAGAGAGGAGAGGTAGCCTAAATGGTTTCTACACACACAACCTGTCCAATATTGTACTGACTCTGTTTTATTTATTAGCACCTCTGGCCATTTTGTTCTTAATTAGACATCTTCCAGCCTCAGGGGTCTTCATCATATATAGAAAACTCATTACTTATACAAGGCTCCAAGGCAGCCACCTACTGCACTGGTTGTTACAGAAACAGCTCCACACGATGGGCCCATGGGCCAGAGCTTGAGACTATTGATTTTCACAAGAGTTGACAGACCTGATAGCTGCAAAATGTACACGGATCTGCCAACCATTTCAAAGATATTTTTGTTTCCACACATCTGTCATGTCAAACTTACACCTGGATCCCTTGAAGTGTCCCATACTGCTCTACTACAAAAGAGAAGCAGTATGTCATACACCTGATTGTCAGTATCACCAAGGATTTGGTGTTTAGAAAAAAAAAAGAGACAGTGGTTATGGATTGGGATGACAAGGTGTAAAACTGTTCAGATGTTATTCCCTTTTGTGACAGTTTGATATGTAACGTTGGATAATGTGAATATGTGTTAAAAATCACAATAACACATATATGCTTTCCCTTTTTAATATGCACTGAGCATGATTAGAAGCAAACTTAACAGAACCCTCTTTTGCAGAAAGAACAGGAGTATTCAGAAAGCCACTCTGCTCTTGTGAACAAAGCCTACCAGACTCTGCTTAAGCCTTTGAGTCGTGGTCTTTATATGGTGAGTTCTTCTAATAAACAGTTTATTTTTTATAACTGCAAGCTCTGTCTGTCTGATCGCTTGTTCTAGAGAAACATCCTTACTATCTTAGTATGACGACAGTCAAAAGTAGTAACATGGATTTGAAGGAGCAGTGGAGTTTGATGAACTCCCATCCTATGTTTCAGCTGGAGCTGGAGGGGATGCGTATAGAAGAGGGCACTGACTCCGGGGCTGATTTGGAGTTTCTAATGGAGCTGATGGAGATCAACGAAGCCCTTGATAAAGCTAGGACTCCAGAGGAAGCCAATAAGATAGGCCAAGACACAAAAGGTAAATAAATATGCCTGTTAAATTTATTGAACAAAAGTCTGGTTGAATGATCATAATTTAGCACAGATGGACGTTGAGTACATGAACCTGGTTAAGATGTGTAGCTGTTTAAGATTTTTGACTAGTTTTACCTCTCCAGGCCTCAAAACGTTATTAAAATGAAACAATGTAAGACATGAAAATCACTTAATAGCTGAACTGCTCACTGGCTGAGGCATTTCTTTGTTTTAGGGGTTAAAGTTGTAATCCTTAAGATTTAAGTTCTGGTTGATTTGGTATGACACCTGTGATTACCATGGTAACAGCAAGTGCACTCCAGCACTCCTCAAGCAGCTTCTTTGTCAGGAATACAACAGAAGAGCAACTGGTGTATCTGTTCACAGTGCAACAAAACAAACTCACGTTGTTGGTAGGCATATATAGGCAATTTGAATCCAGGGCTGGAATTGCGGACTCGGCCATGTACAATGAAGACTAATACAGTAAATAGAAAGGTAGTTGCATAATCACTGAATGGCTAATGCATAAAAAAATGGCGACCATAAATAAATGACAAATGATCTCATGAAAATATCAATAATTATTACCACGGAACTACGGGATGTACTGTATATGCAATACACAGCAAGGTTGACACCGTCAGACCAATGAATAAAGCAAACATGACACATGTATCTCTATGGTCTGTTTAATCTGTGTCCCATTTTGTAAACTAAAATAGTTTATTATATCCTTGTGCTAGATATTGTGAACTTGTTAAAGCTTTAGTGCTTAACTTTGTATATATTAATGAACGTTTGTTACATTTAAGGCATTGCCAAATAAGTTGATCCAAAGCTAATTAAGACTATCAGCTCTCAGTATGGCTATGTTCAGAACATGGTGTCGTCTGGCGACCTTCACACGCAGAAAATCGAGCGAAGATAATTACCTCTTCTTAAGAGTCCATCATGCATTTAATTAATCCTTCGTGTCCTCCTTGGCTACTAGCAACTGCATGGAGGAGGAGTGGGGGTGGTGAGTGATCACGGAAGGCTTGTATCATGTGGCTGCAACAACATTTTTGTCATTACTTGGAATTCCTCATGGGGGAGACAGAAACTATGTACTATAGCTGTAATTGTGTTAACAAAATATGTCTTTCTGATTTTTCTAATGTGTTTTGTTTATCCTAAAATAAAGCAGTTACTCTGAGGGGTGTGTGCTTTGTGTGCTATGTGCCATGTGTTGTTGATACGTGTATTACTGGAACTTGTCTCCTCCTCTCTTGCAGGGAAACTGGCAGTCTTGACAGAGGAGATAGATTCTGCCCTTCTTAGAGGTATTATATTCAGATGTTGCATTAAAACATTTTCTGTTCCTCCCACTCATTCCTGTGTTTGTTTTGTAATCTATTCTGAAGCTTTCCTTAAGTCACTGAGACAGTGATTGAACTTCCTTTTGCATTCTCTTTTTTCTCAGGAGAGCTTCAAGCTGCCAAAGCCCTGCTTGCCCAAATGAAATACCATGCAAACATTGAAGAGAAAGTGAAGGAAAAACTTTCTGAATTCATGTAATTTCCCCCCTGTTTAGTATCACTTTATTTAATATTTTTAGCTACTTAAAACACATTTTGTAGATGAGCACACACATCATTGTACATTTGTTTTGGGATTATGTTCTAGAATCTATTGTTCAAGTTGAATAATAAAACTACTTTTAATGCATAATACACAACTGAATCAATCGTGAATTGTACTCTGCTATTTTTGGATTTAAAACGGTACAGATATGAGGGTGTAATTGGATGCATACAGTATTCCACTAATTTCACAAGCCTAATCATATCCACTTGTACCTAATGTATCATTAAATGTGTCAGAGATCTATAATTGTCTCTGATTAAATGTGCTGCTCAGAATGTTTATATGATTATCCTGCCTATCAGTTCAGCATTTTGTCATGTGGGGCTCACACACAGAAACGGGACTCCCACTCAGTTCCTCAGGGTACCTTTAGGTGGAGACATAACACCTTGACAATCATCATGCAGAGGAGCAGTACATATTGTACAAACTGAATATGAGACCAGAAGGAAGTCCTTTATAGGGGTAGACAACCTATTGAATGATTTATAGTGGCTTCATGTGTAGCATTAATACTATGATAATCAGGAAAACCTCACTGAATGATGATTACTTGATGAGTCAAAGATCTATGATCTGTGTAAAGTTCTAGCTCATAAATTGATTGTACATTGACCCTGTACACCTATGCGTGCAGCACACTGATAGGTGCATCATAATTTAAATTCATCCATCTTCTCGCTCATTTGAGTATTTTCTTTTTCAACACCATAGATTCATAATCTGCTTTGCAAATTGGAGCTCCAGTCACACGAGGGACTTTCTGAGAAACTGATACAGGTGTAATCACACTGAAATAAAAAGGTTGCCACTTAATCTAATTGCAAAAAGTAAACCATCAGATCACATATCATGTGAAAAATGTTATTTGAGACACACCACAACCTAAACCATCTTGTGTGTATTAGTGGTTTTACACCGACACTGTTTTTCTGTGCCCCACACCTCACTGGAACACCCACTGTAACACATCCTGACTGGTTGTTTATTAAGTCTGGAACAACAATGTCATGTGTCTGAGGCTGTTTTGTTTTTTTACCGTGGAGAAGCAGTTTCTTTAATACACATGGATAGACATTGAATTAAACAGGGCTTCTCCCACCACGACGACTAACAGGCCTATTTATTATTCATGTCGTAATCGGAAGGCATCTACGGCGCCTTTGAATTAATGAGAAAAAGTGATCGACCAACACTGAGGCCACTGCTGTCTCCCAGAACTCTTTCAAATTGAGTTTGAAAGAGACGAAAGGGAATAAACTCACTACAGCTGGGCTGTGAAATTGACTTGGATGGGAAAATAAACTAACTACATGCGACCACCATGCACCAGTCATGGTGCACTGGGTTAATTCAAACATTCTCTACAGGCCTATATGACCCAGTCAATATAATTCCTATTAATATGTGAGTTATTGCACTGGTTTGACATTTTGGGAAATTTGCTTATTCAATTTCTTATTGAGAGTTAGGTGAGAAGAGTGATACCACTCACATCTGTCTACAAAATATTAAACTGCATTAAAATTAGCTCATCAGCACCTCTACAGTATATCTCATATGTTTAATCTGTACTAAAACCATAGTGCAAAAAACAATAATTTGCAATTTTACAGAGGGTTACGTGCTGGACCTTTTCTTTGTCTGCTGTGCAGTGACTGTTTACCTTTAAACAGAACCAAGCTAGCCATGTCGACTTGTTTCAAGTCTATGCTTAGCTAAGCTAACCAGCTGCTGGCTATAGCTTAATATTTAGTGGACAGATATGAAAGTGGTATTGATCTTGTATTTATTTCTTCAACAAAGCGAATAAGTGTGTTACCAAAATTATAAACCAGTCCTTTAACATTGTGGAAATAATAATGACCCAAATATTTTGCTTTCATTGATTTGGAAATATGTAATAGTTGAGCCTATTTTGTGTTTCAGTTTTCATACAAAGAGTAGTCACAAATGGCCTCTTTGTATTAGGGATGCTGTTTTCCTGCAAAGCAAAAGAGACTCATTACATGCCTGCATATCACCATGTGTAGTGCCTGCGAAAAATCAAATTATTTTAGGCATATTGGGCAAGTGTTGCAACTAGGAAAATCATTGGAGACCAATTTTACCTGGATTAAGGTGTCTAAAAAGCCTCCAACAAGGTGACTAATATGCATGTCATAATTCCAGTATTAATCAACTCCATATGGCTTTACCGTAAATATCATAATAAGATTAATGTGTTCTTGTGACCCACGTCTTAATCATAATGTTCTCTTAATCACATTAAGACTAACATGTTGGTGGGCCATTAAAGCACAACTGCAGTACTCTTGACAGAAACCTAATGAGGAAAAAAATCTCATTATAGACTATTTGTCCTATGATGACGGAGTACAAACACCACTGAACTATATAGAAACCTTCAGCGATGGATACAAACAGTAGCCAATGAAAGGTCTTATTGACAAAAGTCTAAACCAGTGGAGGATGACTCACTGGAGCTGAGCTCTTTTCTGCTCACCGCCGAGCAGCAGTCTTTATGATCGTCGCCCCTCCGCTCAGCTACTGTGTGACTCAGCTGTTGAGTGTCAGTCCCATCATCCCACAGATACCTCAAGCTTGCTGTGTGTAGTAATGTAATTATAATCTACCACTATTAGGCTTTTTTCCTGCCCTTAATCCATGTTTTTATGTTGTTTGCCTCATCTCTTTACCAAACCGTGTCTATGCCTCCCCACAAAGCTCAAATGTGCTCCCTGGATTTTTGACTCCTGCCTTTTCTTTGCTTAGTTTTGAGTATACATTTTATACGGTTTTCAGTCTGAACCCACTCATTGCAACTTAGTGACACTATGATTCTTGTAGACACAGGGATGTGACAGTCTTCACAAAGAGCAAGAGTACAGTAGTAATCTGCTAGTCACACTGTCTGATATAGAGCTCAACAGTGAAAAATCCCATTCGTATTCTGCATAAGGATTTTGATTATTAGCCATAATGTCTTAACCATCCAAGGTAAAATGACCACAAGCTACGAGATTGTGAAACGATGGTTTATGCTCCTGCAGAAGCCAAAAGTCTGAATGAAATCAAAATTGCTTTAAGAAAAACACGATTTTATTATCGTTCATGTACACAGTTTTGTAACTTTGCGTTTTTTCCTTTTTCACAATGTTTTTGTTGCGCCAAATCAAATGTTTATGGTCACAATTTATCTGGTGGCTGGTTGGCTTGGTTCCAATCTTAAAACTCTTTCTTTAACCATTTTCTGAAATGACAATAGAGCAATTAAATGGGGAAAATCACTTCCGGAGCCAGAGCTGTTCAAAAAGTGGGCGGTCACTGTTGAGCTGTACAACAACACCTGGCATGTCCCATATATGGAAAACATATTGGAAAATAAAAGCTGTCAGCATAAAACAATTACTACTATTTTTCCCTTTTCAGGCTTTACAGCAGGTAAGCATTCATCATTTATTTCTGAATATTGTCTCCATTTTATGTAAACATCCTATCTCCAACTTTAATGGAGGATCAGTTCTTTAAAACTACGGATGTGATATTTCAAGCACTCCAGATTGCTTTGTTTTTCCTCATTGAATGTAATTATAAATCAAATTAGAACACACTTTGACACTTTCTTCTCGGCTACATGTTTGAGGAGAGAATTCCCAGAGGTGATTCTCACTGCAGCAGACGAGCCGCTCCTCTAAGCTTTTGATATAGGCCCAGCTGAGAGATTTGTAGGGGAATCTCTGCTCTCCTCAGCAATATGTGGCAAAGGCAGGTGCATTTTGACACGCCACGTTTGTGTGTTTGTTCACACGTGGGGTTGTTTGTGTTTGTGCAGACCAGAATGGAGAGCTGCCGTATCTTCAAATCCCTTTGACTTCTCAGAATGAGTAGTCTGTCCTCCAAATAGCAGGTGTCAAGTAATCCCTTTATCAATTGCCTTTCCCAGAACATCTTGTCACATATATTCCTCCAAATTGTATTGCATTTGTACAGAGGTGTTGTGTAGCAATCATCTCTAGAGGCCAACATCATGAACAGAAAGTAGCAAGTTGTTTTGTTTCAAACTGAGCAAGGTCTTGATATTTAATATTTTAGAGCTGCAAGCTTTTGACCTTGAGGTGTGGCTATGCAAAAATAGCAGACCCAGTGAATGCAAATTGATTTGTTGTTTGCATCTACATGTTGCATCTACATGTTGTGAGCCTCCAAAAACAAATATCTGAAATGTTTTACAACATTTCCCCAGTACTGAGGAGTATAATCCCTGTGGAAAAAGAGGGGTCCAGTTTTAATTAAACATCTGTGAAGCAGTGGGCTGCTGGTGGATCTGCAAGTGAAGAGGGATTTTTAGGCACTGGGCAGTCCTATTGAAACACCAGGAAATATTGCTTCAAAAGGCTCCTTTGTGGTTCTTGAGTTTGGAAAGCCTTTGAAGGCGAAGAATCGGTGTATGTGTGCAGGGAAACAGATCAGCCATTAACTTTCAGTTGAGTTGAGTGCAAACCACTAGCCTCTGGTGAGATCGCGCCCCTCACCTTATCTCCTCCTCTGTGCTGCAGATACTGCCTTACAGCAATCACATTGGTTCACGGTTCAGATCTGGTCTGATTGTTTCTCATCTCATCTAAATACCTTGCACAGCATTGAATCACTGGATTCTACTCTGATTCTACTCTGACATTGTGGCACAAAAGGCAAAAACTTTTACAAAGCTTCGACAACTAACTTTAGTACTCCCTGCACTTCTTGCCTCTGGAAGAGTAGTAGTCTAGACATCAACACCATGCGTTAATTGTGACTTGGAGAGAAGAAACAGAGAGGAACATCTCGTCGTGCTGCCCCTATATTGTGAAATATTTTATGATTATCTAGTCTGTCTATTTGTAATGTCACTGACACTGTGAGCAGAGCCTTGTTGCCTTAAAACAGGTAGCGTACAGTGCGTTTTGGACTGTGGGTAGGGCTGGGCGATATGGAGAAAATCAGATATCGCGATATTCTTGTCCTAAAACCTCTATGGCGATATTGTGGCGATATTATAGGGTTGACAATTGGTGCTTTAAAAAATATCTTCACAATGAGATTTAAGATAAATAATCTTCAGTAACGTAGATATAATGACTAAGTGGGTAAAGGTAAAACTAATAGAAGAGCTAGAACAGTCTGGTAACACAGAAAATTACATCACTTTACTGTAATGCAGCCTTTAAAACCACAAAAAGACAACATTTAAGCCATTTACGATATTACGATTTCCAAAATCTAAGATGATATCTAGTCTCATATCATATCAATATAATATCGATATATTGCCCAGCCCTAACTGTGTGTTTTTCACTACAAGTGGCCCCTTTTCCATAATTGTTTAATCCATTATCATCAAAATATTGATTACAGTAGCTTTAACCCTAACCTCCACATGTGGAAACAAGACCTGGAGATGATTTTGATTTTGCATCAAGTAAAAAATGTCCTCCCCTACTTGGATAACGCACCAGACAAAGGCAATCATGTGGTTTCCATGTGTGAAAATGACTCTGCAAATTGCGGATCTCTCGCTGTCACATCTTTGTAAAATTGAATCGAAGCGCAAACACTGGTTACAAACAGCCTAACGTCTTAGAGATTGTAAGTAGTATTGGGGACACTCCGTAAGCTCACCCGTTGGTGTGAATGTTAATGTGCAATCTTCAAGTAAAGAGATATCACACCGTGCCGCAGCTTTACTGCAGGTGGGCCAGACAGGATTCATTTTTGAAGGAAGGCCAGACAAGATGATTGCATTGTGGGGCAAGTACAAACCAATTCTGAGCTCTGAAAATAAAAATTCTATCATTGAGATTTATTACTATGCAGGTTTTCAGCCAAATCTGTGCACCTATGGCAGTATATTGCCTTGACTTAATTTTGTCCGTGAGCCTCACCATATTCTCCTGCATTTTCATACAGGGGGGGGAAGAGAATTTGAAAGCACCGGCGCACATTCATTTGTAAGGCCTTGCTTTTCAAACAAACAAAAGAAGAAGCAGTCCCCTCTCTGCTTGTGCTGCGGCTGATATCTCACATAATGATGACTACCGTTACTCCGTGCATCCTACTAAGTTGAACAACAAGCTAACCTTTTTCTACTGCAGTTGTTTCTATGACAACGTGAGCCCCTGCTGCAACTTTTTGTGATAAGCACAGAAGCCAGAAAAAAGATTTGATTGATCCTGCTTCTCTCCATGGGAATGATATCAATACTCAACACTGATAGGGCTGTTTAGGCTAACAAGCAAAGATCAAAAAGTGTTTTTGCTCCACTTAAAAATGTGCCACAGTTGAATATTTCTGAAAAGTTTGTTAGAATTATCAATAGAGTTCTTAAGATGTCATATTGTATTAAATATGCATGACAACGTGAACCTATTGCAGGAAGGTCACATTCAACCACATGCTAATATCCAGTTGAATCTCTTTCGAAGCTGAGCCTTGTTGTCTTAAAACAGGTAGCGTACTGTGGGTAGGGCTGGGTGACATGGAGAAAATCAGCAATATTTGCAATATTCTTGTCCTAATACCTCGATGTTGATATTGTGGCGATATAAAAAAATTGCCTTGCCTTTCCATTTTATGAAAACATGGCAGCAATTGGCTCTGTGTCTTATATGAAGCTCCAGTCGCACAGAAGAAAACCTTGGGCTTTTCTCTGCCTTGCTTTCCTTATTGCATTTGACAGGACAGGGACCACATACCTCAATCCTTTCACCAGCTCAAAGTGAGGCCTTTGAGAAAGTGCTGTGCCATTGACCCTTGGGCTTCACTCAGTGCCTCTTCAGCTGAAAACACCCACGAATATGTTGTAACCTTAGCACAGGTCGCAAAGTAATAGGGATTGGTGGTGTAATCCAGACTCGACATGAGGTGATGCGCGGCACGATTATGATGCACCACCCTCAGTTTAAATCTCTTGCCAATCACCAGAGTACAGAGAAATGAATCACTCTCGGTGCTGTCAGTTGGCGTCAGCCAGGAGACATTTATCTTTGAACCCATGTCAGTAATTTGGCAATAACGGTTCCTTTGATTAATTCACTGCCTGAATCTCTGCCAGGAGAGCAAGAGTTCAGAGACAGTTACAGATTGATGATGCTTGTATCCTGTAATTCTGTGGCCCTCAATCTTTGCAGTGATTAGGCTTGTGTAAAAAACACAACACATATAATTGCATACTCCTAAACGTGATATTTTTACATCATTGTTTGAGTGAGGACCTGTATTCTGAGGTGTCAGCATTAACTTGGAGGTTTATTCTATCCACTGTGTTGTCAGGAAGTTGCAGCTGATCTCAGGCTCGTTATGGAGCAGTACTGAAGATTGTTTGCCAGCGCTGGCTCACTGTGTCCTCAGATCAGCTTCATGCTGCTTAAGCAAAAACTGTTGACACATCTCAAGCTAACAGAGTTCATTCCAGCATGCATCCAAAAGGTTTCAGCTGGGAAGAGAAGACATCGTTATATTTTGTCAAACCTGCAGTAGAAAAAGCTCATTCAGCAGGTGTCGTTCCACATATCGCCACCTCCACTTCATTTGCTTTTTTGGACAAACTTGATGTTTACTTCAAGGCCTCTCAAGGGGCTTGCCTGAGAGGTAAGAAATACCCTCAGGATATCTTATTCTTTTTCATTTGACAGCTCAAAATTCAGTCCTGCTTTCCTGGATATTTGTTATATTATTTATATCGTCTTTTGCACAGATCTTCACACAACACCTTTTCACGACGCTAAATGGAAATTAATGACTTATCTTCCACAGAAGATTTGAGAATCACTGGTGTTATTATTTTTAATTCAGCCATACGTCAAGATGAAAAATTGGCAACATTACTCCATTTAATTGGTATTCGGAATTACATTTGTTTTTTTTATTTTTGGCCACAGTTACCATACAAAATACAGCAGATATATATATATATATATATATATATATATATATATATATATATATATAATGAAAAACAAACCCTCTTTTGACCACTTGTCAAAATACATAATGTAATAAGCTCAATGTTTGCATACTGTCTAATAATAATAATTGGTCACGTGATAGGGAATGAAGAAAACAAAGCTGGTCTTTGTGTTTACGGTCTAGGTATCTGAGTTGCTTGTCAGTTTGTTTCCATTGAGTCATATGTGAGATCGCAGTAGCATTTTAAAATGTGCAGGTCATGGGAAATATGATTTTTCTAAACAGACGGTCTCATCTGGCTTATCAGTTTCCACATGGATCTTTTTTTCTCTCTGCAGCCCTCCCTCCACCAGAAAAAACATCTAAAAGATGTGTGCTCATTTCTTTTATCTTACCTGTACATTTACTGCATGCCCGCTCTATGTATCCATTGATTACATAAACTCGTACCGTGGCATTGACGAGTGTGACTCTGTTTCTGCCTGATGAATACTTGCCAGTTGATGGGGGAAAGATTTTGAAGTCTTGAAGCTGTGTAGTGTGCGTGGGTGTTATATTCCACTCTATATTTCATTTAACTGTGGGTTTCTGACTGTAGCCATGGAAACCCAGCCGCACCGTGACCCCTCCCATGGTATTACCTTATTAAAGTGAAATTTTGTAATTTAATGTAATGGAATAGCTGTAGCGGATTAGTATACAATTACAGCCATTTTACTTATCTTCACAGCTCTCCCTTAAATCTCTTTAATGTTCCACTCGCTGATGTACTTTCTAACACTGGTTGGTCCCCTGGCAGAGCAAATGCAAGTGCAAGCATATCATTCGCACATTCTTGCATAGCTACGCAATATCTATTAAAATCACTGATTGCGACCTGTTATACATTACTGCTTTGCTTATTACTGCACTTCTTAAAAAAAGAATTACAGAAATGGTTTTATTTTCATAATGGTAACTTTTTGAAAATATACAAAGAGTTCTAAATGGCTGCAAGGCCGCCACCTGCTTCTCCATCTCTGGCATGTCCCCTCGTCTGATTCCAGCTGTTTGCTGGAGGAATTAAGGAGGAGATTGGGCCTGGGCAGCTGTAACAGCAGAGTTGACATTAGCCTGCGTGGGGCAACATGCTGCTCAGATAGAGAGAAATGCTCTGCACTGGTAACTGGGAGGCTTACGGATGTTGCCTGCTTTATTTTGTCCCAGACAAGCTTTCTGAATTGCAAGCTAAAATATATTTTCTGCCCACTGCCCACGTGTATTTTAAGGGATGGAGATAGAGGGTTGGTTTGTGTAATGTGTGAAAAATTGCTAAACCTGCAAAAATTCACTACCTGGGTTTACTTAGGGAAAACTAGCTGTCAACTTCCCGGCATCTAACAGGGATTACAAGAAAGCTTTGGTTACTTGGAATATGAAGAAAACTTTTTTTTAACCTAAATGTCAAACAAGGGATATTGGTATGCCTTGTCAAACTTGGGAATACATTGTAATAAATACAATGTACTACTAAGCAACTGAGAAATAAGCTACATAAGCCAAGGGCAAGTTGTAGTGTGCCGAATTCGCCAATATATCTGAATAGAATGTAATAATTCAGCGTAAAAAAATGTAATATTCATCAAGGTTAAGGGGCCCTATGTCTCATTGTGAGAATGCAAGAGAATTAAATGTGTTCTGGTTCATGAACTCAAAATGTTTCCTCTCTACTCTTTCAGCTCTTCTGGGACGTTAAACAAAATGACGCAAGCTCCTACCTACGCTCTGTAAAGATTTAAATGATCAAACATGTTTTTTTAATTTCATCCCAATGGACTTTCATATGTATGGAAATCACATAAATTAGCATTCTCTCACCGCACATGTGCCCTCAATGCACAATTATCACATAATTGCCTTTATTTAGGTTTTAGATACTGTAACAACTAATAGAGTGCAGTATATACAGGAACCCAAACCTTTCTAATGGCCTGACTAATTGCTGGCCAGCAGATATATATATTTATATCATTTGGTTGTTTTTAAGAGTGGAGTCACACAGGGGCGATTCTGGGATGAAACCTTAAGGGGGGCATGCGAAAGTGTTTCAAGTCCTTTGAACCTGCACGCACACACACACACACACACGTCTAGTACAGGGCAGCATCTGTAATAAACTCTTTCCATCTGTGCTTGCATATGCAGAAGTGTTACAAGCACAGTTGCAGAGCTTTGATTGGTGTCCTTCTACGTCCCAGACATGAATTTCATCAGACCTCAAAGGCTGCTTAAGAAATTAAAGGTGCTAGTACTTGATGACTTAAATCCACCACTGGAGACGAGCAGTAGGAATTACAGCGTTGCTGACAAATCTCTGCAGCACCCCTCCCCCCTAAACCAATCTCACACACTGTAGGGACCATCGACTGGAATAGACTAACAATTAAGTCACATTTTCCAATTAAGTTAGATAAGTTAGCCAGGTAATTAAAGCAGATATCCCACAGAAACACCATGTGAAGATGTAATGTAACCCCATACAAATAGCATAATAGTTAATATAAATAGTGCTTTGTCATGAAGGAAGGAATAAAGAATAAACCTTGTTATAATGTCTTCAATGTCTTGAAATGCCAGTGGACTTTGGGGAATTTTGCTTTAAAACAGAGTATGAGGCAGAAAATGAGTTTTTAAAGCATAACTCCATCAACCCTCTGCAGATATATTATAGTAGTTTTGTGCTATGGGGCAGTAAAAACCATAGTTATTGCCCCTTCAAGGGATGGTTGGGGGTCCCTTGAGTCACTCTGTTTTGTTGTGTACTGGAAGACTTTTCTGTCCATCCAAAAACCTTAACATCGCTGGTTGAGATGAGTGAAACTTTGTTTTGTTTAAAGGTACAATATGTAACATTTCTGCATTAAAATGTCTAAAAACGACCATACCTATGTTATATATTTTTTTGAGATGTGTAGTTACACTCTACCAAATGTTTCCACCAAACTTCAAACCCAGAGAAATCTGTTATTTTATTTTCAGACACGGCACGTTTCCTTTCCTTCCTAGTCGCCCGTCAGTGGCGTCATATAACCTTTCACCCTCTAGTTATTCGTAACTTCCTTCAAAACACGGCTCCCAGATGATACGTTTGAGCGTAATTTTAAATCATACAATGTCACAGAAAAAAATACTCCTAACCATAATACTGCTTTTTCTGCCACACAGCATCATTTTGTGATTGATAACATGCCACTTTGCAACACAGTAATACAGCAGATATCTTATTTATTGATACATATCAATACCGATCCAGTTTAACGTTACTACAATGTGTTGGTTGACAAGTAGCTAACTTAATGCTAGCTAGCTAATGCTTGGTGGATGACATTATACGGTTACCACATCGTTCAACATGCTCATAAAGTTATTGGTAGCATGATTGTTTTCACCACGGATAAAAGCAGCGCTGGGCTAACCCACGAATGAGTTTACCAGTAATGTTAACGTTAGCTGTAGCTATATATCGACGAGTAATCTAATGCTAATTTAGCCAGCTAGCACCCGGTCTGTCTGCCTGGGACAGCTGCAACACAGCCAGGATATGTAGCTTAGCCCACAGCCAGCCAACAGACAGCCACCATTACAGCAATCCATACAGTATAAGTACTATACAGCACTTAACTCCGGTGCTTATGACACTAACGGCAGTTTAATGAAGCGTCGGGAAACAGACCATATCAGACCCAGACCCAGATCCGAGTCGCAACAGCGGCCATCTATAGCTAGTGTTAGCTGCGTCTCCGTTAGCGCTAGCTACCGGTGTTCATGCCGAAACTCTCCTCCCTGCCGAATTTCTCACCCCTTCGCGTTTAGCTGTCTTTACAGTTAGCTAAATTAACCCGACAAGCACCAAAACGAATAGTTAAGATTAAAGAAAAGTGAAGGGGGAGATCATTCCGGGCAGCTTGGAGATGTTCTGCTGCTGAACATCGGCCATCGGCCGTCCTCGGCTCGCCGTCCCGGGAGATTCCCCCGGCAATCCCCACCCACACCAGTCTCTCAGCCTCGTTGAGTTGCTAGCTAGCGTTACAACAAACCCCGTGAAACTATCCAAAAGGTGACAGTGACATGTGAAATATATTGTGATAGTCACTGTGATGTTAGCTGCTGGCTAACGTTAGCTTGCTGGCTCACTAGCTAGCTAACTGGTCAGCTTCCAATACAGATAGAATCAAGAAAGACATGAATAAAGTGTAATAAAGTGAATACATTTGAATGGGTGGCTAAACTTGTCCGTGAACAGATGCATTCTAATCAGCGAAGTTGTTTACAACTCCCATAATTCCACGCAACTTACCAACGTCATCAAAAGTCTGTGTTTACAATCCATTGTTTTGGTTGAGAGACCCCTAGCGGCAGAAAGTTACATATTGTACGTTTAACTGAGTTGTGGCATTGCTACCAAATGTTACTATTTCCAGTCATTTACAGTTTTCTTCCAATTGCTAACACACTGAAATGACATGCATAGCACAATTATTTAAACTGACACAGAGAGCAAAACCTCTTCTCAAGTCTCCAAAAGTCTAAACACATTTTCTGCTTTACACACATTTTGCAATTGAAAATGGCACTTTTTAAATGCACTGAACACAGTTCTCTGCATAAAACACAACAATCTGACATAAAGTCATGTGTTTGCCATTTCAAAACACTGCCATTCAAAATGACATTACATGAGCTAGTTGGCCAACATATGTGCCACCTGGCCAAACACCTCAATGGTTACAGTTTTTCTCAGTCGCTTTGGTACATTTCTCAGATCAGAATTGAAATTCTCAAAACTACCTGTTCAATCTTCACATCATTGTGTCACTTGTGCACATCAAAAAAGCAGTTTCTCATTTCTTTGAAAAAGTTGCAAATGCTTTGGTACATCCATGCAAATGATTATGTACAATTCTCTGCTGTTTCCTACATTATCAACTGCAAAATACCTGATATATCCTGCAAAATGAAGCACTGCAACCAAAACTACATATAGCATTATCAAAATCAAACTTTTGCACCAAATGGCACACACTTCATTCATATTACCAGATTTTTGTCTAACCAACTACACACTGTTGGGCATAATGAAAAGCACCATCTTTAGTATGCTTTGCCATAATACTAAAATAGTTCAAATTGTAGAAATGTCTTCAGATTGTTCACATGCACAGAAATACACACACATGCTGTTGAAACATTTTTTTTTGTTTTTTCACCACAAGTCAGTGCAACATATGCACAGCAGATATATTTACATTGGACTGAAAAAAAATATGCTCACAAAAAACAGTAAACTGAAAAAACTAATTGCAGAAAAAATGTGCAGAAAAAATATATAGAAAAAAAAGGTGCTCACTTGTGGTCTTTTCATAGTGCTTACTTCCTGATTGAAGTGGTTACAATTAACCATTGAGGTGTTTGGCCGGGTGGCACATATGTTGGCCAATTAGCTAATATAGTGTCATTTTGAATGGCAGTGTTTTGAAATGGCAAACATGTGACTTTATGTCAGATTGTTGTGTCTTATGCAGAGAACCGTGTTCAGTGCATTTAAAAAGTGCCATTTTGAATTGCAAAATGTGTGTAAAGCAGAAAATGTGTTTAGACTTTTGGAGACTTGAGAAGAGGTTTTGCTCTCTGTGTCAGTTTAAATAACTGTGCTATGCATGTCAGTTTAGTGTGTTAGCAATTGGAAAAAAAACTGTATAATGGGTCTCTGTTGAATGGTCTCACCCCCCACAACATTTAGGCATTAGTTCATAGCATAAGTCTTTACATGCAAAATGGTTGAACAAGTTGTCATATGTCAAGCATATTTCTATACATTTCCATTTACATTTTTTTTCTACTTTACATGCTGCATTGCAAGAGAAGATATTCGCTATGATGTGGATGAGAATTTGTGGCCCAACAGACAGGAACATCAGGAGGTGTATGAAGACTGCACTGTAATTCCTACAGCACTGCATGTACAGTTTTCCCTAAGGAGATTGTCCTATGTTCACATTTCTTTTTTTTTTCTTTGTGCTATGCAGTGTTGTCTTTTCCTTTCTGTATTGCAATGACTGTCAACAAATTACAGTACAAACAGTAAAAGCGTAAATGTGAATCTTGTCCAGTCTCTTGCAATTGCATTGCAACTCCCACATACACTAAAGTGTAACCTACAATTTACAATAATTGTCATCAAAACTTCAGCCATAGTTTACATCACAACTTCTGTCCAAAGTACACTGTTATATTGACAACATGACTAAGCAATTTGACTGTCTTATCCTTACACAATGACACAAGGACTTGTCATTCTGATGGCACTGACATGTTCATTGACACATATATTTACTTTTGAGAGATGAACTAAGGATTTTGAGCAAGAGACTGGCTTTTGCAGGTAATCCATGGTGTTTTGCTGTTTGTACGAATTGTTTTGAGAAATGCATTTACTGTTTTGCAAATGTCGAGGATGATTCGAGAAATGTACCAAAGTGACTGAGACAAACTGTAATTGTTACCACTTCAATCAGGAAGTAAACACTATGAAAAGACATTTCTGCACATTTTCTTTTTCAGTTTTTTTCTTTCACGTTTTTTGTGAGGATATTTTTGTTCAGTCCAATGTAAATATATCTGCTGTGCATATGTTGCACTGACTTGTTTGGTGAAAACAATAAATAAATAAACAGCATGTGTGTGTATCTGCAAATATTTCTGTGCATGTGAACAATCTGAAGAAATTTCTACAATAACTATTTTAGTATTATGGCAAAGCATACTAAAGATGAGAGTGCTTTTCATTATGCCCAACAGTTGGTTAGACAAGAATCTGGTAATATGAATGAAGTGTGTGCCATTTGGTGCAAAAGTTAGATTTTGATAATGCTATATATAGTTTTGGTTGCAGTGCTTCATTTTGCAGGATATATGAGGTATTTTGCAGTTTGGGTGTGTGGTTTTGTGAATTGTGTTAAGTATTTTGATAGAACCAGCCTAGTTTGAACTGGAAAAAACTGTAATAGGGATAAAAGTGCTTTTTTTAAAAAATTGGATTGCAAGGACTTTTATGGTTGATCAGATTTGCCTCCTAAAATTCTGATCTCTCCCTAAAATTATCCTTGAATTCCTTTCAAGTACAAATTACACAAACAAAAGCAAAAGCTAAACGAAAGATCAAACGCAACATTTCAATATGAGACCTAAGCTGACATGAAGACAAAAATCTGAGACTGCAGTTGCTGCATAATCACTGCTGGTGAGCTCCCTGCAGACGGAGATGTTTAATCACAGAAGCAAAACATCTGCTTTCTCTCCACGTTCTTCTACACCCCTTGCATTTTCAACACTGTTTTATTTCACGTAACCAAAAAAGTTTAGTCACATTATTTTTCTCTGCCTCTCAACATTGGTGATTAGGCTACTGCTGTATTGCGCTGGTGTCCATGGCTGCAGCACTGACCTTAACTTCATTGTTTGGTGGATTAATCTGCCAGCAGGTCATGTCTCTGCCTTCCCTTTTGCTCCAGCTACACAGTGTCAATGCGTCAGCCTGAGTAACACTATTTCTTTAGGCTACATTGCAATGATTCACACGAGTAAGCCATCAGGAAATGGATGTTTTCATGACCCTGTAAGGAGGAAAGCGAGTGGGTTGAAAGTGCAGGCTTTCTGAAAGGCAGGCACACTAACAGCCCATATACCATGTCTTTGTGTGTGAGGCAGATGTGGTGAACACATAGGTTGATGGATGCGTCTTCTTAATTGGTTTTAGGCTTCATTAAAACTTATTTAAAAAGTTCATGTCTTGTGACTTGTACAACTATAATCCATTTAACATAAATGAGACAAAAGCTGCTAGGATGTTGATGCTTCACTTTTCATGGATAAACACTCTGACAAGAATTCAATTCTCTTGTTTGGACACCCCTGCTAGGCATTCAGCCTGTTAAGAGCTCTGTGAAAACATGAGAAACACTTAGTCCTTGAGAGGAAGGATCTGTTGTTTACGAAACGCCTGGGCTTTTACGGATGCTGCATGTGTTTTTCCCTTTGAGTCAGAAAAGCTTTTGGGGGGGGGGGGGGGAGGTCCCAAGAGCTAAGAGCAACGCTCTCTGATCTTCTCCATTAAAATGCTTAAAAGGGCCTCTTTAGCTCAATGTGTAAAGCCTCTCTTTTTGTTTGACTTTAGCAGCATTTTCTACCTTTTTTTTCCCCCAGTGGCTGGCCACACAGACAGCCACAACACAGCCAATTAATTCAGGGCCACATCTCTGGGCTGGTATCTCTCCAAAGAAGAGCTGAGGTTTGCTATGAGGCTGACCCATCACACACTCCAGGAGTAAGCGGCAGGGCCAAAGAGTTTAAAGAAGTCCACATGGGAGGGGAAATTACCCCTCCTGTTCCTCCTCTGCGCTTAAACGTGCTTCCTATCTTCTCCTTCCCTGCTCTGTCCTGCACTGTAAAGGCAAGGCCGGGCCCCCCTCAGGGAAACACTTTCCTTCTATAAAGCCTATTGCTATGGAAATTGTGTGTAATTTCAGGGGCCGTTAACAGTGAGAGTGCAGGCATGCATATAGCGTGCTACTATCATCACACTGGAGCAGAAGAGCACCCAGGGCAGAATCTCATATTCGTTGCTCCTTTGCCGGTCTTTGCCCCTACAACATGACATGCATCACTTGATGCTAGCAGAATAAGGAATGGACAGACTGGGGAGCAGGCAGCTATGGAAGGGAGATGAGAGGTGGATGGACTAAAGATGGAAAATTGAGGAAGAAGCTGGAGCACTTAGTGTTTGTCAGTGAGAGAAAGAGAGTGAGTGTTTTAGAAAAAAAAAGAGATTGGAATACTTTATGAGAAAGATGAAAGCAGCAGAAGAAGATATGAAAGGGAATCCGAGGAGAGAGAAGCTTGAATCAATATTTATACTGTGAGACGAGACAATTCTGAAGCAGTAATTAAATTGGTGTGTCATATTTCATTCCATTACAGGGCCGAGCTTGCATGCAAATGATCCAAAATGCCTCCTTTTCAAATGGATTTCATTCCTTTCATGACAGTGAATACAATCGAGCCAGCCAGGGAAAAATGAAATACAAATTCAGTATTCATGAGCTTATTGTTGGGAAGTTGGGGACCATTCAACTGCAATTCAGCAGAGTGGGGTACGATACAAATCCCTCCGCTGTCAACTGTTTTACACTGAAACTAGGCGCAGGGGTGGAGAAGCAAATCATTCTAATTTGAATAATGATTAGAAAAACGAGGCAACGCTGTCGTTGATTGGAAACACAGTCTGGTTCCCAACATCGCCTCCCCTCCTCCCCGCTCTGGATTCAAGGAGAATGAATAAAACATATCAAAGTAAATGTTACACTGGAATGCTGCCTGTGCAGATATTTTGGGTCGGACGCAGCCTCCTTCAAACATTCAGCAGTTATATTTTCACAAATATGATAGTTTACAATTTGAATAACATGCTCTGGTATTATATTGGTTAGTTAGCTTACGCAGGACATCGGATGGATGACTCTGGAAGGTGACCGTCCCTCTGTAAATCCTGTTAACAGTGTTTACAGTAAGTATTAGTTTCAGGTGCTGCTTCCCTATTACAGCGCTCTGCACTTGTGACAAATGGAATTTGGGAGGAAAAAACAGAACACAGCTGTGCTCTGTGTGGCCAATTAAAAGTTTCCCTTCAACCTCTTTTCCTCTCAGTATTGGCTGTTCTTTTTCAGTTTCAACTCTACTGTGCAAAAAAGGATCAAAAGATAGAGGAGAGCATCCAAAGCACAGCATCAGTGATTTTTTATAACTAACTAAAATTGCCCTGCCGTACCGTTTTTCTACTCTTACCCAGTCTAGTCGCTCTCCTGTGAGGAAAAAATGACCCAGACCTGCGAATTCAGGCAGAGGCACTATATGGCAAGGGATGGAAAGCCTCTGGAGTGGTGCCATGTTCTGAGCACAGGCACTGCAAACTGCATCTGAAGTGTTGCCAATGAAAAACTCGACATTAATGTCTATAGCGGTGGAAAGAACAACAGATGCTTATGTTGTGTGTTCCTGTGCCAGCACCCATAGCGAAAAAGGTTGTCAGATATGACGTGTGTTTCTTGAAGTTCCTGGTATCTATGTGTTTGTGCGTGCTCCTCTAGCAATGGTAGATAAGTACCAGAATATACTTAGTGCATTCAAAAATGTACTTGAATAAAAGTGCATTATTGGCTGCTCCTGTCTGCATGTTGAAGTGTCCTTGAGCAAGACACTGAAACCCAAGTTGCTCCCGATGGGCAGGCCAGCGCCTTGTATGTGAATGAATGGGTGTGTGAATGGCTGAATGAGAGAGAATTTTTAAAGCGCTTTGTCAGGTTTGGTAGAAAGGCGCTGTGTAAATGCAGTCCATTTACTTTTTACTATTAATGCAGAATAGTCCCTTTAAAGGTATTGTATTCTTTTGTTATATAATTGGATTGTAACTACAAAAGCAATGCAGCATTTCGATATTATACCCAAAGTGGAGCTGATTATATAATTTATATATTGTTTGGTTCTAAAATGCATCATATTTTGTAAGCTGATCATATGTTTTGTATTTTAAATGTTCAGCAAGTGGTAACTGTAGGTGTAAAATAAATGTAGTAGAGTGTGTTGGATATACTCAAGTACAAGTACCTCACATTTTTACTTAGGTACAGTACTTAAGTAAATGTGCTTGACCCATGGCATTTTTTATATTTAACTGCAATACAAAAATAAAAAGAATGTGATCTGTATTGTCTTACAATGAAATGACATTTGAAGTACAGTTTGATAGAAAAAGGACAAAACTGCTTTTTGATTAGACAAGCACATTCTGGAGAAAAAGAAAGGTTTTTTTGCACAGAGAAGTGATAAAAGAGACAGTCAGGATAACCCCCTTAGTTAGTGTCAACTGGTGGAAGCTCTTAACATCCTCAAAAAATGCAGAAAAAGTCAATTCATGTAACAACAGCGATGCACTGAGGGATAATCACTCTGCTGGTGTTGACAATCTGATAAACTTCACGCATGGCCTCTCGCTTTGTCAGGAGCAGCCAGCCGGAAGAATGACATATCTACTCATTATTGCGGAGAACATATGGGGAGACCACACAACTGCCAGACACAGGGACCAGTGCATGGTGGCTTTTGGGAAGCCCTCTGCTGTTTGCTGGTCCACAGCTGAGGGTGAGCAAAAAGCATGAGCACCATAGGTGCAATATAAAAGTCTTAATTTCCTCATAACATGCTTTATTGACATCCATCCCAAAGGACATATTCAATCATTTAGTTTTCTGTACCTGCCCTTTTTTCAGAGTGGTATCAGGATATCAGTGTGATCTTTCAATTGACAACCACTCATATTCATAACACTGAGCAGTGAGAGGAATAACATATGAACTTGGTGAAAGCATGCAAATTCCTTTCTTGATTTGAGCCACCATGACTGAAAAAGCTAATACTCCTAATATTAGCATTTTTTATGCACATTTCTGCATACCAACTCTAGATGGCACTGGAGACCCAGTGGACTATTTCCCTGTGTGTGTGTGTGTGTGTGTGTGTGTGTGTGTGTGTGTGTGTGTGTGTGTGTGTGTGTGTGTGTGTGTGTGTGTGTGTGTGTGCATGTTAATGTGTGTGTGTGCATGCAAGCACGTCTGTGTCTGCATCTGTGTGTATGCCTCGTAGATTCAATTATTCATCATTTCTAGTGCAAATATGGTAGACATTTTCTATGTCTCTTCTTTTTCTCCCAGTTTTGTTTATTATTTATAATGCTGAGCTTCACAATGTTTGGGTAGAATAGAAAGCTGGGTAGCAATAATGTCAGTGTGTGGGTGTCATAATTATGTTCTGCTACAAACATACAGGAAAAGCTATCGGCCGTGTGTTGCAGTACCCAGTGCTGCCGAGTCAGACACATTTGTTTGCCTTGTGTCTTGGCACTGATAGCCAGCGTCTGCAGACTGCATTATTTCACCAATAACATTATTTTCAAATACTATATCTGTCTGTGGCCTAGAATTGATATCTGTCAATATATCATCCAATGTCTTCCCACAGTCACAACAAATCATTTTTCTATTCATGTTTTTTTTTTTTCTCTACAAGGAAGATTTCCCATACAAAGAATTATTCATAATGACATATTGACTCCGGAAAGAGAATTTCCATCTGTGTTCATGAGTCACTCAGCACCTATGGTAAATACATTTATCGAAGATCACAGCTCACCATGAATCTTCATGGAACATGCAGCATCTTATGATGCTTTCCAAAAACAACATAACGATTGTTTCTCACTTTTATGGATATGATTAGTATTTTTTGGAGGCAATATTCATAATCATTATGAGAAAGCTTGCAAAGAGCTCACAACATTGCCTCAAAAAAATCCTATGGTGTGTCAGTGTAGGAGTGACTTCAACAAGAAAGCGACAAAATCTAAGTGAGTCTCTGTTGATCAAAAAATCTCTGCAGCCTCCTTCAGTCAATAATGAACGCTCACATTAATCCATCATAACACAATATAGTCTATATTGAATTGTGGGTTTGTGATTCCCTCACAAATGAAAATCCTTTCTCATCAAATATTTAGTAGGATTAAAGATTTGGAATGTAGTGAACATGGTTCTCAGTCATAGTAAGAGGCTACATATTAACAGGGTTGTTACATTAAAGCAGGCTGGCGATGATGCAAATGTGTCCCATCAGTGACCCCCCCCAACATGATAGCCGGAACATACCATGCATCCATTAATACTCTTTTGTTGGCTTGCACACATCAGGTGAAACTGTTGCTGAAATAACATTCAAGACAAGATAGGATTATTACAGTGACAAAGTAACTCAAATACATCTCGGACTTGTTAAGAGTTTGGAGTACTTTCCTTGCGTCTATGCTTTCTGTGGACATTTGCTTAAACAACTTTTAAAGCTCCTTAAGAATCATTCTCCCTGTTTTGAACACGTTTTTCACCGTAGGAGCCATCGTCAGAGCTAAGAGGCTTTGTGTTAGCTTTTAGTCTTGCTAGGAACTTATTTTTTTCTAGGTGAAATTCTTAAAAGCTTACAGCTTCTAACTAGTCGATGTAGAAGACAATCAGTCAGTTCAGAATCCTAGTTTGTGGTCTGGGAATAATTCAAGTGCCCAACATCTAGTTCCTTAATCTGTGAAGTCAAGGGCAATCCAAAAAAAAGGAAACAATTATATTGACGCATAACCTAACATGGCTACTGCTGGGGAAGTGCTTCAAACCTACTATTTTATGTTATCTTGTAATTTAAAACACCAGTTAAATGAAGAAATATAAACTTTCACATTTTGATTTTCCTTTGTTTTTAATTTGATACATTCAATTAGCCATGCTAGTGATGTGGCTCTAGGGTGTCCATGTTGGTCCATCACATTGCTCCAGACTGAACTCAATAATTACTGACTGGATTGCAATGATATTTTGTTCAGGCATTAATGGTCCCATGAGAATACATTCTACTGACTTTGGTGACTCTCTGACTTGTCCTCTAGTGCCATTATGAGGTAGACATTTCTTTTAGTACTTTAGTTTATGAAGGAAAACATGCAAAACTAATGACATTCCTGTGGTGTATTTTCATATAAGAATATATAAAACTATTATCATAATCACATTCTATGTACTCTATGTATTTCATGCCAAAAAGACAGACCATGAGTGAATCTCCTGCAGCCAGAGGGCCTCTTGAAAGGAAATGGTTTCCAGATGTTTAGAGACGTAAAGGCCAGTGATTGGGAGCTGACCAGTGAGCCCATATGGTGTGGAATGTGTAAGAGAGAGGTGTTGAACTCTGATAGGAGGATTCGAAATACAACATGTGTTATCACTTAATGTATGCATTTTGGTAAAGGGGTTTTCCTTAAAGAAGCTGGAACAAAGGAAAAGGACTTCAGATCACCATTTGGCAAGATGGGGGTCTCCAAGCTCTGCAGAAGCTTGTATGAGATGCTACATAATAAACCTTATTAATATTCAAATGGCATCTGCGACCATTTCTTCATTCACACATCTTCATCATTATCATCATCCACAACGCTACATCAGATACTACATTCCCATTAGCCTCAGCTATACAGTTCTGTGCTAACAAGCAAATCTCAGCATGCTAACATGCTGACATTAGCATTTAGCTCCAGGCATTGCAGTACCCCAAGGTGTCGGTATGCCAAAGTGTTCATCAGATGGTCCAACAGCATCTGCTGCTTAATTTTGGACGTGGGAATCGGGGTATCTATGTTCGACAGTTTCTTCCGAAAACCGCCATTTATGTCCACTGGATGCAGTGATTGGCCAAGTGTTGTGAGGTGAGAATCAGGGTTTGATCTCCCTTAAGCTCTCTGTTTTCATTCTTCACACAATTACTTCTGTCACTTTATATGTACAATTAAGTGCACCACTATGAATGCCTTTAAGGAGAGACTGTGCCAAAAGTGTGTTTATATCCAAATTTGCAAGATTATCACATTTTGCCCATCTCTATGACAGCAGGGTTTTGAGCGTGGCCGTTAGAAACAGTTATAAACACTTTTACCTTCAGATATTTGCACAAACTAGTTCATTTTGAGCATACCCCTGCCTTTAGTACAGCCTAAGAGGGATTCTTTATATAACAATACATGTACACTTCTGCTATTGTGTTTGTCTGATTAATCCACTGGGCACATTGCATATTATAAGCAGTGCTATAAATAAGAAAAATCTCATTTTGATAAAGTTTTAGTGCTATTTTGAAGAACTCTTGAGACATGAAAATACTTTTTGGGAATCTGTTCTTAGATTGCTCAAAAACGGACAATTCTCTTTTTATACAAATCTTCACACACTGTATACAGACATGAACATGTGTGATAGCTGAGCCGACTGCTTAAATGCCTGGAGAGATAAGGTGTTGAAGGTGCTATTCTGCCAACTCAAGGCGAATTAAAGCAGGCCATATTTCCTCCTGCAACTCTCTGCTCGCTGGCAGGCAGATACATGACCTGGCCGAAGCTGTGGGGAAGAAGAGAGGCAGAGAAGATGGCAGCCAGCCAAGGAAATGTAAGTCCTCACTGTCTTTTGGTCATGGTTGGCATCGCTACATGGAGGCTGAAGATAAGATGGGAGCCAGGATTTTTGCTTAAGACTTAAAGAGGGAGGGATTGAGGGAGATATAGACTGGAGAGGCAGGGGTAAAGGGAAAGGGGAGGAGACAGAGGAAGATAAGGGACGAAAGAGAGACAGAAGGAGGGAAAGAGAGAGCAGGCTTGAGCAGCGGGAAACAGGAAAACAATCCGGGAGAAATAGATTTAGGGGGAAAAGAAGATAAAGCAGAGGGATGGGACTGTTGGGAGGGAAAAAGAGGCTGAGTTTGAAAGAGGAAGGGAAAAAGCCAGACACACATAGAGCATGTTTAAACTGCTGTGTTTGAAGACACATAGGGTTTTGGTGAAAGACATGATTCTCATCCATTCAGATCTACTGTTTAAAAAAACAAACTTGAATCAAGTTTCACACAGTGCATCACATGTTATAATTTACCATTTTTATCTTTCATTAGCAATTGGGAGAAAAAGGGTACGTATGATATTGCATTTGATTTGATTTTATTAGGATCCCCATTAGCTGATGTAGAACATCATCTACTTTTATATATAATAATAAAAAAAACTGATCGACAGCTTTGACTAACGCCTTGTGCCTATGACGGTAGACAAGATAAATTAGGAGAGAGTTGAGGAAAGGGTTGCATTGCTGAGTCATTCTCTTCAAGGAGCAACTGGGACAGAGAATTTCAATGAACATTAGATACAAGATCTCACTGTGGACGCTCCCAGTGAGGCTCTCTGGGTAGGAGAGTTTACTTTGAATCATGCTCATTAAAAAATCACGTTGAAAGATTTCAAGCATTTGCTAGAATTTCTTGCCCTGTTCTTAAAATAACAACATTTCACAGTATGTTAAAGTGTTAAAACCTTGGAGGGGGTGGAAATAGGAAGAGGAGAGCCACTGTGTTGAAGTTTAAACTGTGTCATCTCGTTGCCCTAGGAGAGTTCAGCCGGTATTAGTGAAAAGTGAGTGCTGTCTGCCTGCCATAGACAGAAACAAGAGAACAGAGTTTGTTCCTCCCTGTTATCACAGTTAATGGAGCAGCTCCAGGCTAAACATCGATGTGACAATGCAGATTAGACTTTCAGCACTCCAGTTTTGAAGCTTTGCAGGAATTGTTTTTTTCCAAAACCCTGAATTAACTTTCCAGGGCCAAAAGCATAACACATGAATTCTCAAAATGAGTCTTATTTTTGTTTAAACAGGCTCCTGCACGGGAGTGAATAAAATTACTCTTTATAGCGTTGTTATCTCGGTGTGCCAAGTAAGAGCGCTGCTGGTTGTTAAGGCATGCAGAGTGAGAAAACCCTTGAGTATATTTTGCAATTCCTCTGACACTCATCAGAGCACCCTGAGACTGGAGTATCTCTGCTGCCAACCTTTACTGACACTGTGACATGTGTTACAGTGTTGACAGGAAATGTCATTTGTTCCCATCTATCCTCTGTGGGGGTCCAGACATCTCTAGAATGCCTGTATGAGCTACAGCAGGAACACTGCAGGGACTAAAATGTGTGGAGGATACATGTTTTCAATATGTTTTCTCCCAACATGATAGATTTAACATTACCGATGTGTAATAGCGTGTTTTTCCATTTTTTTTTGGTCACAGATGTCTGTGGTTCTTTAAGTAACATATGTCCTCTGCACTTTAATCAGTCTATGCTTATCTGTCTTTCTTTGTGACATGTGTATACTTGCACAATGCCATTTTGCAGATGGGGTCATTTTGTTATCTCATTGATAACAGCCATCCAAGGCAATACAAATCAAAATAATCTGTTAATGCAATCAAGTGCACTTATTGAAATTGACTGCTATCTGTTGCAGCTGATTTTAATCTAGTTTGTCAACAACAAATGACCTTACTGTCCTCATCTTGAGTGTTCAAATTAAATAGCTGAAGCAACATAATGTAATCCTGTTCTTCTTCCTGTCACATGGCATGCATGTAGCATAATGGTATATTATTAGTGGAAAAAATCACACAATTTCTACTACAAGCAGAACTCTAAATGTGTTGCTCACTGAGAAAATCATATCACACATTGAACCAGTTTTCATTTAGTACGTCATGTTTTACTAACTGCATTGTTGTCAGGTATTGCTGCTGTGGTTTTTGTATGTCAGTGTGGACAAGCACAGATTGATGGTTAGATACGACCCTGAGGCAAGATGGAGCTTCACTTGCAAACCTCAAAGTTGGGCTTGTCATCTGTTGCCCATCTCTCCATCCCCACCTGTCAAGAAATCCTCCACCATGCTTATTGCTTTCATTTGTGCAATTGTTGGAAAAGAAGTGCATCATGTATTGCAGTCATTGCCATATCCGATGTGATATAAATGATATTAATGGAACACATCTCAGATCAATTTCACAACATTATAGATGATTTAATTGATAATTGGCTACAATTACATACGCACAATAATGACTTATCAACACTGCAAGCAAAGCAATGGTCTAATTAAGATGTTAACGTAATCCTCCACGCTGACAGCTCCCTATAATAATCCTGTGTATGTGAGTGAAGTGCATATCTTGAGAGACAGCTGCAGGAATTGGAGCGAGTTTTGTCAAAAGAAAAGGAATAAAAAATGGCTTCTTATACTGCTGCTATCACATTCTACCCAAAAATAATTACAGCAATGACAGCAGAAGCACAGACATGTTTAATTCCTGTTGTTTTCCAACAGAGTTGATTTGACATTTTGCTGAGCAGTTCATGACCAAGATGGTTGGTTTGGCCAGATGTTAGAGTCATGTGCTTTACATTACAGATGTTGCAAAACATGGCTGTGATGCAGCTTTTGAACAAGCGTAAGTGCCATGCTGCTGGCATTTTAAAGAGGTGTAGATTACTCAAGCTGTAGTTATTTGTTGTTTTTCTGCCTCCTACTGTGTATGTATGCAAAACAACACCACTATATTTGTATCATTTGTATATTCAAGTACCACTAAAAATTATTTTCTGTATTCAATGGATCGAAATACTGCTCTAATAAGAATAATAATGTGAATGGAGTCATGCATAGTGATAAACCAGCTGAGACTAGACTGTCTCTAAACTCTGCAGCATCACTGAGATTTGTTTTCCTCTTTCAGCCAGTTGATTTTGGTTTTATGACCCACAGGCTCAACTCTTATCAACCCCATTTCCAGCAGGCAGCACACGGCTCCTTCACCCGCTCTAATAAATTACAGAAGCTGATAAATTAGCTGGTATAGTCAAACGCCTACTGCAGCATCTGCACAGCCAGATATTGGAGACTAAAACAGCGCTAACATTACAGGCAATATTGGACTTTCATTCAAACTGTGTTCAGAAACAAATTATTTCAAATTAGTAAGTTAATGTTAATGTTGTTTGACAAAGAAAATCTTAACTTAAGGTCCACTTACTGTTTCCAAGTAATGTTGCTTCATGTGTGCGATAGCCTAAAATTAGAATTAAAGTGCATATTTAAACCTGCAATAACATATTACATATTAAACATATATAAACATATTATTTTATTTGGCCTCATGGTGGCTGTGGAAACAAAGTGTGAACATAACACTGACATATTATTACCTCTTAAGATGATATGGGTAAACTTGTTATCAAACATTTGCTAATTACACATCCAGCAGATACAGAGCCACATTAGCATTCATTACGAGTTCTGTGTGTGTGTGTGTGTGTGTGTGTGTGTGTGTGTGGGTGGGTGTAAACATGATGAATGCAAGTCAAATATGCCTCTTCTTTTAGCTCTGGTTTTGGTCTCCACTAACTCCTGAGGGAAATATTGGTCTCTGTAGCGAAAACATGCTCAATTGTGTTCATCAGTTAGTCACTAACTTTGTCTGTCTGCTGTATGGTGCTATATTGATTTAAAGCTGCTTCAAGGTTGCTACCATAGAGTTAAATGCGATTTACAATATTTGCAGTAGGGCTAAGGTATTGGATTGAATTATCCTTGTGTTTGATATGCAGGAGGTATGTTTCCATCCTTCCCTACTTGCATTGTTCCTTAAGAGTACTGTATAGAGTATGATATAGTTTCACTGTTGCTTCATTAACTTCTGTATACAAGCACCAATATGAACCAGGACAATGCCCTGAGGCAAGATGAAGCCTCACTTGTCAGTTTTGGCCTGTCCTTACCTACCTGTGTACCCCATAATTCTTGATACTGCCTCCATCCTGCTCCTTTGAAGCCCCTCGCAGGAACACTCAGCACCTTGTCTGCACTGCATGAGTAGGGGGGGGGCTGTCACTCCAGACAGGAGACAGGAGAGGGAGCACCACGCAGCTGGTGCCAGGATCACTGACTCTCTGACTCTCTGACTCTCTGACTCTCTGACCGCTGGCGTGGAGTGAACAGCGCGGTGTGGGAGTAGATCTCCCCTGTGACTGGGGTCTCTTTGTCTCTGCTTTTCTTTCTCTCACTCGTCTCAGCTGCGTAATGAGCACTGCTGGCTGAGAGAGCAGAGGACAGAGAAAGAGTGAGAGAGAGTCAATGTGATTGTGTGTGTGCATGTGTCTCTGTGAGCGACTGCTGATTGCTTGAATATAAATGGTTTGTGCTCATTCACCTAAATCAAGGCCACATGCTTGGGCCCAAAGTAAAGTGTTCTGAGCGCACTGAAGCATTGTACTGTATCTGCCACTCAGCTCAGGAAATAATGCCGGCCACTTTGCCTGCCCTACATGAAATACTCAGGGTAACCTTCAACTAGTCTGTTGTTATAAACTGACTACATGACTGACCAGTCTCAATCATTTTGTTATTTTCATATGCACTATCTTTTGTCATGAATGAAAAAATAGTCACATTTGGCATCTTTTCCTTTATCTTATGTATCTTTTACTATTTGGCCATTTCCTTTTTCATGACTTTGCTTTTATATGCTTACAGTTTTTCTCAATTGTTTACACACAAATACTGGTACTTGAGACACGATGACCACAACATGTAACTCATGCACCAATGCCCTGAACCAATTCTGCTAAACTACAAGCACAATTCCTGCTTTACACTCAAATTGCAGTTTTAAAACACACTCATTTCAAACCACTACACACAATTCTCTGCAATTGGCACAATTTTCATGAAGAAAATCTCTTGTTTTCACAAGGAACACACTGCCATTCAAATATGTACACTGACTCATCACATGGGCAAACACCTGTCACACAGTTTTACAATTAGCGATCAGAGGTTTAGCATAAAAGGGCAGCAGGTGAGCTCTTCTGTGTTGTTTCTGCTTGGCCAGGGGAAACATTGCTTGTGATGTGGATGAGGTGCTGTGGCCAGACCGAAACACAACAGAGGATGCAGCAAATGTTTTTTTTGTTTTTACTGTAACTGTATATAGTACATTATTCTTTTGTACGTAGACCACTGTAGGTTCAACTTTGTATTGGTTGGGATGTAAACTGTGTACATTGTTTTTGTGGGTAAAATAAAATATATTACTGTG
This sequence comes from Gymnocephalus cernua, assembly GCA_023631565.1. Taxonomy (NCBI): domain Eukaryota; kingdom Metazoa; phylum Chordata; class Actinopteri; order Perciformes; family Percidae; genus Gymnocephalus; species Gymnocephalus cernua. The sequence continues at coordinate 9,253,610 of CM042425.1, read as the reverse complement.
TATTTGTGTGTTCTGAATATAAAAACAATATTCTCAAATATTTTACAACACACTTGTGTATGTACTGTCTGTAGTAAGTGTAACACTGAATAAAAAAGGCCTAAGTCATTATGGTGAATGGAGAAGAAGTGTTGTCCATTCATCATCGTGTTTTACAATGAGCACATCAGTGTTCAACTGGTTCTTATAAATGTCTATTCATATGACGGTCTGTGTGTGTCAATTGAAAACAAAATATCATTTTGAGAAGAAATAACATTGTTTTGAATGTAAAGTTTCATTTTGCAGGAGAATTGAGGGGTTTTGCCCGTTGTGTGTGTGTTTTTAGATTTGTGTTTAGAGTTCTGAGAGTATGAGGCATGCTTTAAAAAAATGTGTGTAAACAATCGAGAAAAACTGTAAGGGAAGAAACCTCAATGACAGATGATGTCTTGTTCAGCTGTAGTGCATTTCTTGAAGGATGATTCTGGTGATATTTTATATTTTTGTTAGTGTCAACAAATTCAGTCACCAAAACCAACAATGAATTGATATTACTAAGAAGTATTGTGTGTGAATCCAAAACCTGATACAGTTTATTCCTTTGCGCTACAAGTACTCCATTGTGGTCTAAAACCCATATAACGCATCAATGAACCACATTGTTGATGTGTTCCTTCATTAAGTTGAACATAGACGCTGGAGTTTATGTGAGTCAATCCCTACTCTAAAATATTCACTAGCACACCAAATGTGTATTAATCCTGAAATTCCAATCTATTCCGGAGGAGTATTGTTTGCTAAAAACTACAATTTGTTTTAGGAAATAACATAGCCTTTTTTTTAAGGGTGAAGGTATATCAGCTTGGGTCAGAGTGCCACAAACAGGTTAGAGAAGTCAAAAGGTCTTAAATAATGAGGTAAACGTATTTCAGAGAAATACCCATGAGTTAAAACGTTCAGATTTGCAACTGTTCTGAATGCTCCGGTTTTAACAGTTTTTCTACTCTCGGCTAAGTGTTACATAACAACTAGCTGGCCTTCTATGACATCTGCTCTAGGCAGATGGCCAGGTTATGTAGTATATTGTTTAAAAGCCTTTATTGGTGATTTCTCATGGTACAACGTCCTGCTATATATTCCGTTACAGTCAGTCTCCAGCTGCAACAAAAGCGAGATTCCAGGAGACTCGGAGATGTGGAAACTCACTGACCAATCAGAGCACACTGGGCTTTTCTGGCAGGGGGGCTTAAAGAGACAGACGCTTCAACAGAGCGTCTCAGACAGAGCGTGAATACAGGAGCAGCAGCCATGGGCAGTAGGAGAAAACTAAAGTGTTTATTGAACATTGAAGCATGTAAACATGTTATAGTACAAACACAAAATACAATTATGAACCTGAAGATGCTATATAATAGGTCGCCTTTAACACCTTAAGCAAAATAACATTTCTTTTTCAGTTGGCATTCGATGCCGAGTGCTGATCTCAATTGATTCTTTTAATAAAGTAAAAGATTTCTAACACAAATTATGAGGTTTCTACTGAGCAAATTGAACACTTCTTGTCTGGGAAATTGCCAGCAATTATCAAAAGGACAAAAAAGGAACCAGGAAACATCTCTTGAAACTAAATCATGCGCAATGATTTACAATGATGTAGCCTACTGACAAAGTTGTTACCGATAGCACAACTGTGTCAAACTCAATCGGCTTCTATAAACAGCGAAGGGTAAGGTGACTTTGATTAATACATAAAAACATGCTTTGTCAACAACAAGTAAGATGGGTATAAAGTGGCGGCAAAATGATAAAAGATAAGAAAATCTCCACCACACTACCATTTTTCTTATGGATAAAAAAATGCATTTTTTTTCTCATGTCATTTTCCTAAAGATATCCGTTGAAATAAATCATGCCACAAATATTACAAGCTGCACTGCAGTTTTTGCATATCTCAGCACATTTCAGCTTTTCTGGCATGGTTAAATGTCGGACTCTGCATGCATAATACAGACACAGCGGAGAGAAATATGGATCAGTCATACCCGTCTGTATTCACTCTTTCATGGCTTTTTAGCTGACAGTTTGTCTGCCTATGGAACTGAATACCGCTGAGAATGATAATCTGCGTATTTTATCTGACCTTACATCAGTTGAAGTTATATTTTCCAAACAAATTGCCCGAATCAATGTCATGATGGCTATCAGCATTACATTAGTAAATATGTCTGGCTGTATTTCATATATAATCCTCCAGCCACATATTTTATTCATTCATGTACTTATTTGTGTATTTATTTGTTTATTTATTATGGATTGATTTAGGCTCTCTGAAACTCTCTTGCTGTTTAAAGCGACAAAAATCTGGTGATGATTGGATACATTATCTGGCCCCCGGGCCTGTAAGGCAAATAGACACTCCTCATCAAAATAAATGAATAACTGAGGTAGACTGATGCTTATTCTGCATTTGAAATTAAACTTTTGTATAATGTAATACATATATTGTAATGTGGAAGATCAGTCAATTACCAATTGGTTGAATCCTTAACTTATTTTAGAGCCTGGATCTAGACCTCTGAATTGCTGCTCATACGGTACCTCAAATTTGTTTAGTTATCTTTATTTTTATTTCAAACAAAAAATAACATTACAATGAAATACAATAAGTGCGTAGCAACACACCAAAAGGAAAAACAATATTTATGAAGTGCTACAAATAATATGTTCAATCTGTCTGAAAAGGAGCGGGATGAAGCTGAAGCTTGGTTTTTTTCCCACCCCTCATTCAACTTTAAATAGTTCCTGTATATGTTATATATTTTGTAAAGCAAGATAACAAATATACACAAAAAAACATAAATCATTTTAATATACCATAACACACCAAACTTTTTTGGGATTTTGAAATATGTCAGGTGTTGTGCCCTCTGACAACTGTTTTCAGAAACACTTGACCAATTAGAGCTCACTAAGCAGAAGTAAGAATGCTGATACCCTATGGAACACGTTCCCCAATAGATTTTACCCAGGGACACTGAGCTGCACCACATTTCACCAGCATTGTCTTCTACAAACAAAAACATTGCCAACAGAATATTTTTGAAAGATTCAATCACATAAATATTCTGCACACAGTGGCTTTAATTTAAACAATTTGCATGACACATTTCTGCCTCCTAGGTATGTTGACCAAAAAGCAGCATCAGTGTATTAAACTGAAGTTTGGTAACTACACGGGACAATTAACTATATGAGCCAATGATGTTGAGATAATTGCTTTAACGCTGAAGTAATTGAACTTATTTTCCACTGAATTCTGAAGAAGATGAGTTAAATGAAAATATGTCAACCACCATTTCAACTCTTGGTTCAACAAAGTTAATCAAAATCACATCATTTATTACAGGCCATTTAGTTAGGAGTAAGTTGGCCTAAGCACACAAAAAGAAAAAGTTTACTTCCAATCATGATCAAAATTGCTCAGTGGGCAGATTAATCCTCATCCTCGTCTTTGCCATGTGTGTCTTGATGAGCATTTGTTTGGTCCCTGAAATATTTCAATTTGCATATAGTGACTTGTATTATTCATGGCAAATATTTCATAAAAGGCTTTTAAACATATTTTGTATTCACCAGAATATCAAAGCTGCAGACTGATTTATGAAAATTTGAGCTTGATGTCAAAACAAGCTGTTTGTTTTCTCTTATATATTAATGGAAAAACTTACCATATTCTCTTTTCTCAAAAACAAATTCACCAATACAGATAATACATTTGAATATCACTGTCTCGTCTCTTAATATGATACTTCGAATGGATTAAGGATGGATCCACAGAGAGAGATTCATAATTACTCAGACTGTTGTAAAACAATACCACAATACTGCAATTCATTTTTTCTACAACAAGAAGGTGTCATATAACTCCCTGGGACATAATAAATCTGATTTAATTTCTAGCAGCCATCACTAAAAGATATACGGCTAAGAAACCCTCTGCTAGTTTATTGCCTGTCTAATTTAAGAGTTCTTGCATACTAATCACAGGATAGAAAGGTGATAAGACACAGACAAAGCCACTAAATACCGCCTTTACAATGGTCTTAAAGCAAGTAAAGTGACACTCTGAATTGATGTTCTGTCTTTCATCGCTCTCTGCATTTTCTAAAGGACAGAGAGAGGAGGAGTGAGCGCTGACCTATGCTGTAGGTCAGCTGCTTGTAAATAGACACGCTGTTGTCCTTCAGAAGAGTCAGAAGGGAGACTTTCTCACCAGTGTAATTTATCCACACTGTTCTCTGATTCACGAAGTGTTGCTCGCAGACAGTCGGGGTGGCACCTTTATCTCTACCTTGTGTTGCTAAATGAATTCTAAATGGCACACTGGCCAGTTATTTGTCAGTGCATTTGTTATTGCTGACAACCACTACCCCCCTTTAAACAAATATAAATCCGTGGAAAACAATCGCTGAGCAAGATGCAGCGTAACCTTTTGAAATATCACGCTGGCCATCAGTTTCAGTAGCAGATCATTCCCCCCCCCCCTACAGATGGAAGATGAAAGTGCATAAGTCATCTTAGAAAATACTCGTCCGTCTCTTCTTGTAATGTCAGTAACTCGGAATAAGACAGGATAAGTATGCCGGTATCATTAGACTGCGGGAGCTGCTTGGGGGTCCAATGACAAGTACAGCAGCTGTAGTAATAATACATTTCACACGCCACCTCCGCATGACATACGTAGGCTGATGTGACGGCAGAACATTTGAAACAATGCTGTGGAAAAGCACATTTCATTTAGAGGCCCTGAAAAAAAGGAAAAAAAGATAGATGAAGGAATGACAACTCATTTCATTTTCATACACACTGTTGAGTACAGTTATATGGGGTTGATAGGGAGCTGAGCTGCCTGCATGTCTGTAATTGTTTGTTGGTTTACAGAGGGTGTAATAAACTGAAACATGCTCACAGGGGGGCAAAACAAACCATAAGAAAACATCTTACCATTATCTGAGGCTTCCACTGACAGAAAAAAACAGGAGAGAGTAAGTAAAGATTTAGCACTTAGCAAAAAAAACCAAACTCTTTTTCATAATTACACTGATAAAGCACAAACCAGAATCAGAAAAGGATTTATTGCCAAATAAGTAACACAGGGAATTTGCCCTGGTGGTTGGTGCCTACATAAACAAACATATCAAACATTAACATGAAATAAACAATAAATACAGCAACAAATATATACAGAATAGCTGTTTAACATTGGAAAAAAGAGGCTGAATGGGTTAGTGCAGAGATCTTCAACTGGGGGGGGGGGGGGGGGTCCTCAGAGTTGCTGTTATTGCTCCATAGTTAAAAAAAACTTCAAACACATTTTTTTATTTACACAACATTGATGATAGGCTTTCTGGACTATAGGTACAGTAGGTAGTAACATGATGCATAAATATATGAATATGTCAACAATTATTATTTTAATAACTTAGTATTTATGCACCATAAAAAGGTATGTGTGAAGGCTTTAGGCTGCCCTACACTTTATTGTAGGCCCAGTTTAAAATGCAATATATAGTTTATATTTTATACTGATATTTTATACAATATATGTAGTAAGGAGTCCCTGCTCCAGCTCCTTTTCAACTGAGGGGTCCTTGGTCTAAAAGATGTTGAAGACCCCTGGGTTAGTGCATTAACCATCAAACCGGCACAAAAATCCCCCCGGAATAACATAAGTGACATGCATGGTCCCCAGAGGATAAATCTGAATGACTTTGATTATACCCTAAGTCTTCATAGGTTGACAATTTTGGTTTGAAGTGAAATATCTCAACAAGAATTGGATGGATTACCATAACATTTGGTACAGATATCCATGGTTTCCCTGAGGATGAATCCTATAACTTTGGTGATCCTGTGACGTTTCATCTTGTGCAAATTCTCTCACATTCAGTGAAATATTTCAACATCTACTAGATGGATTGCCAACATTTGCTACAGATATTGGTGGTTAGATGTTAGACTTTGGTGATCCCCTGATTTTTCCTGAAGGATATTTACACCAGGTACTGCAAGAAAATGGCAAGAAGAATCATTAAAGAACCAAACCACTCGGCTAACATCTTTTTTTCCCTGTTGAGGAAGAAGGTACCGGATACACCCTACCAGCACTCAGACGCTCAGGAGGAGCTTCTACCCTCACACCACTAGGATCCTAAATGAGGAAACTGCCTAAGATGACAACAATAATCTGGATATATTGTTTTATATATATATATATATATTTTAACAGCTGCAGGATTAACTAACAAGTGCAGACGGGTCAGCACACCCCAAAGAATCACAAATATATAATGGTATATTATAAACACAGGGGGGATAAAGCAGCTCAAGCCTTTTAGAGGAACACTTCAGGGGGTAAGACATGGTGAAACTAATCCTGTGGTCAGCGGGAGGGGGGCTCAGTCTAAGAGGACATAATTTACAGGTGGACACAGATGACACAGCCACACTTGGAGAGTAGAGGCTGTGAGACAGGTTTGCAGATAATAGTCTGGAGGGCAGATGCCGTGACATTTGTTGTTGGTGGTGTGCCACTCTTTAAGCCACCGGGCTGGAACGTCATTCGCTTTCTCGATGGTTGCATCATACAGAATCCTAGAGATGGCAGCGAGTGATCAAACAACAACATCAATGGTGCACTCAGCCAAAGCCAGGACTGCCTTGATATGTTGCAGTATATAAGCTGCAACATCTTATGTAAGCGTGAATTCTTTTCTGTCTCCTCCCATCCTCTCATCATTATCAAAGAATCAGGATTCCGTCTATTTAAATATGCATAAGAGACTGAAAATGGCTCAGACTGATTGATGGGACCACACTGAAACAGATACAATTAGATGTAATTAAATCTTGTGAAGCCTATGCTGTTTGCCAATTTCTCATTGGGAGATGATTCTATTTGCCGAGGGGCTTTGGTAATGTTGCAAACTCCCAGTCAAACAAAAGAAAGTCATAATCCCCCTCTTCTTATATTGTGAGCCATTCGTCTGAATTCCATCTGCGGCTTAAACAGATTTCATTTACAGCAAAACCAAATGGCAGGAACAAATTGACAGCAGAGCAGAGGTGATAAATATTTCAGCAACTTCTTTATAGGCGTTTATCAGTGTTTTCAAGAAGCCTCCAGTCTCCTTGAGTTGAGCTCTAGCCTTATTAGCGTTAGTGTTGAGTTTCTGGAATTTGGAAGTTGGAAGTTGGAAGTTCTGGAATTCATCCCCCTCCCATGAGACTACACCTTGACCTTGTCTAATGTGCAAAAAAAAAAAAAAAAAAAAAACCAAACAGAGCTGACTCTCAGCAATTTTGGCACAGGATGTTTGGACATTCATGTATTCATCTCGGGAGGAGATGCTGGGGTTTTTGTGGAAACGAATTGATGCCGGGAACAGACAGGGAAAGGCTGGTGCTCATTCTAATCCAAAGCAACTAAAAAGAGAGTAAACAAGTTTGAAGAAAAAGCCCAATGAGAAAAGGGCTACTTCTAACAACACCACTCCAAACACAACGGGCACCAAAGCCAAAACCAAGAGGCTGAACTGAGAGGTTCAAAGCTGTTTTGAGGTCTCCTTAGTTCAAGTTTTCCTCTAAAAGTCTGGATTTTTGCCTCAATAAATCAAATCTTTTCTCTACAGCTATGGTGCAGCAAAGCAGTGATTTCGAAGCAGGGGTAGCTTGGACATGGTAAACTCTACTAATTTGTTACTACTACTTTGTAATTAATGATTGAAATAGTTAGCTAAAAGTAATGGTCGAAAATTGGTTTTGAAAGCAATGGTGAAAAGGGTTAACGTAATGGAAAATGGTTGAAATATCCAGCTTCTGGCACTTCTAGTGGTAGTACAAATTTGACAAAAATGACCTTTGACAGTTTAATTTTATGAAAAGATTGTTGGAACAATATATGCTTTAATAATAAAACAGTGTTAAACAACTCCTAGTTTAAAAATTAATTCAAATGAACATGTCACCCGTGCGTGCACCACATGAAACATTTTGGAAATCACTGCTGTAAGGTGATTGGCTCTTACAATGTTGATTCTTACACCAATGAGGACACTCTTGCCTCCCTCGAGGCGGTGGTGCTCTGAATCTCTTCTGTCACTACGAGAATATTTGTGACTATCCGAATGGGTTTTTAACCTCTGGCCTGAAGACAAGCATTTATTCCAAACAAGCCCTCCAAGCTGTCCTCTCTGGCACTCACAGAAACTGCCACCACTAATCAGGATACAAGCACTGCGTGGATGGGCTCGCTTCCTGCTGTGCCTGTTGATGCAGACCAAATGTAAGAATGTGATATAGAGACACAGTTACTATGTGAACGTGTCCTTGAGTAGCTGCGCATGCTGTCCCTGTGAGCAGTATATATACAGTATATGGTTCTTTGTTCTCATGTGAAGAGAAACTTTTATCAGTTGTTATGAATGAAACAGAGGCAACACTGCACACCCATTTTTAAGACATGTCTGCTAATTATGCAGCTATCCCCCAGGCCATATTCCATCAATCTGGCTCATTGAAATTCAAGCAAATTCAAGACTTATTTCTCTTCCTTTGCAAGAATACAATGCTTATTGCATGACTAGAGTAGGAGTATCTTTACCCTATGACGCTTTAAAGTATTTACCTGCATTCATACTTAGAGTTGTTCAGAGTGCTGGACTAATTGTTGATGGCATTTTGTGGGAGGCGATTAAAGCAAGGCCTGACACAAATTAAAGTTTGGTTCTACTGTTGATTGTATTTTGACTTCTAACACTTCTGGCTTTCAGATTCCCAGGCTGTTTTATTAAGTCAGTTTTTGAACAGAATGGAAATGGAGGAGCAAGTCTTTAACACTCGACCCACATAATGGAATGGAGAGGAGCTGAATGTTTAAGAATTGTCCCTTGGCCCCCCAGACCAAATATCTTTCTGCAATGCCTAGTAATTAAGAAACACTGATTGCTGTTTTAATGACTTCCTTCCGGTGCTCAATATATTGGCAGTGAGTGATGGCATGTATGTGTGTGTGTGTGTGGGGAAGTCTGAGTATTAAAAGACCATAGTGACAGGCTCTAAAGTCGGGGTGCCATTCTCAACCCATTAACAGACCGGATCCCTTTAATTCCCATCATCCATACCTATGATTTCTCTCTCTCTCTCTCTCTCTCTCTCTCTCTCTGTCTGTCTCTCACACACACACACACACACACACACACACACACACACACAGGCATGCACGCACGCAGGCATGCAGGCACGCAGGCACGCAGGCACGCAGGCACGCAGGCACACACTCACTCACTCACTCACTCACTCACTCACTCACTCACTCACTCACTCACTCACTCAATCTTTGCACAGTGGTCCACAGATACATGGTGAGAATACATTTCGGCAACATGCCAGGACCATTATTAAGAACAATGTGTTCAGAAAAATAAGGCATATTATTTAGACAAACATTAAGAATAAACCAGTGATTATTTATCTTCCTGATGTTCCTAATTACTATGTCTACTTTTATGTGACAGAACTTGTGTAAAACCTAACAACTTGAAAATCAAACTCACCTACTAGGACACCCTTAGGATGCTGAGGCAGTGACACTTTCAGATGCAACACAACTGTGATATTTGCTGTCAGACTGGCAACAATAGTGTTAAGCTAGAAACTCACAGAGGTAACCCACATTCAGCACTTTGCTTCATGTGGTAGCTTTCTTGTTTCTTAGTTTGAATTTTGGGGCAATTTATAGTGATTTAAACAATTCACAGCGCTAATTCACAATATTCTATTCTATAATTAAGCCACTTTGTTAAAAATACCCAGTGCTGAGGAGAGCTTTCCTGGAAACAAAATCTCCAGTGCACCAGAAATGAAGCATTTTATGTTTTCTGCAGTAGCAACAGGAGTTTATTTGCAGCACTATGTACTGACATAAATAGGGATACCAGGAAAGGACAGAAAAAAGCACCAACTAAATGCCAAACTTTATTGACTGAAAATTCATGCACAACATATCACACTGTTGGCCAAGAAACATCAGAAACATTACTGTTTCACACCATAGTTGTTACCAAAGTCAAGAAAAAGTAGAACCTTGTGGTTTACTAGTTTAAACATGACCAGTTTAACTGCACACTCAGTGTTTTTTGGAATTGCCAGTTACACATCTGAGATCCCTCTCATTGACATTGCACTAAGGTAAAAGCAGGAGAGAAAGATACGTTTTACAGCTGAAAGTATGTGGCACTGCCCTTTAATGTTAGCAAATCCTTTACTTATCAGTGCACACTGAGAAATATGGTTTGAAAAGGGGTGTTGAATTAATTTGCTGATGGCACAAAGCATTCACATGTTACACAGTTGTATGGCACTAAAATGTGCTGCATAATCTAAATTAATACATATTTATTCAGATTGTGAAATGTTATTTTCACTTGTTGCTTTCATATATTAGTTAAACCTGTACACATATTTAAAACATGGCAGTTGGCTCTAAGCAATATTTTACACTATTGTGAGTGCACACACATTTTGCTTTCATTTCACATTCATTCCACATTTGGAACAAGGATGAATTTATCATTAATGCTACCCTTGTTAAATTATATAAACACTTTCATAGAGTCAGTTTGAAGACTTAATGGAGCTTTGAATAGCTACTTCTTTGCTCTCACACAGCTGGTGACACAGAGGTGGAACATTGTGCCTCTTTTGTTGCATCTGAGCTGTCACCAGAGCAGTGCGGCTCAAACCTCTGAGAAGTAGCAGGAGATATGTACCCGTACTGCAGAGAGCAGCGGCAACAATCCTGTGACAGGTTGTGTTTTTCCCTGTTCGGTACATTACATTAGTCTTGATGAGCGAGGGAGTAGGGAGGCGCCGGTCCGATCAGGCACAATTTAGGGGAATTATCCGCCACTGTTTTACTTTCATTATCACACCTCTATCGCTGGTGTTTGCTCGTGAGCATTGTGTGCCACTCAGTGGTGTTGGCTTATTAAAATAAATGTGCAGCTGAGGCAGGTGATGCTGCAGCCTTGCTGAAAATTAACTGCCTCCTGTAGTCTGCGGTCTAACCTAATCAGAGAGTATAATGCACTGTGTAGCATCGCCTGTCTCTCTCTCCTGTGGGGGTCTTTCTTTAAATAGATCACACTGTCCACAGGTCGGAGGAGCAAGGATGTTGGAGATTTATTGAGAATTATCAGCCTGAACAAATATACACATTATCAGTGATGTCACCCATTGGTTTGTGGACTCCTGTTTTAAAGCCAGGTGTTTGGCATTTGGCAGACGCCATCTTGGTTTTTTATAGCCAGTGACTATAATTGGACAAGAGGGCGAAGCTGGGGAAGATGATGCGGCTAAGCCAGTGTTGCCAATGGTTTCAATGGCGCTGCGCTTAGCTTAGTCTATATCCTTCACGTTCCACTTCCAGGATTGCTCTGATGCTGCAGGAAGTTTTGCTGGCGGGTAAAGGGGGCCTCCGGGCACTGGCGCTAGTCATCCGCATGTACGGCAGTACACAGACAGAGCTGGTTGAAAATTGGCAAATTTTTTTTTCCACTGATGAAGGCATTAGCTGAAACATTCGTGTTTGTTACCTTTATTCATCTTGAAATTAATAAATAAATGAACAACAAATAAGAACTCCAAATTATTTTAAAACTCACAGATCAGTCTGAGATTCCATTGTTGGTCTATAATATGAGTCAGGGTTATAATGAAATAGGGGTTTGGGTACACAGTACCATTTCAGTAATAACATCATTAGTGTCAGCGGTTATTTGCCCCAGAGTCAAACAAAAGAACATTCTTTAACAAAAGAACACTCTCTTCACGTATCAGCAAACTAAGTCGACAGAACAACATACCCAACTGCTGGAGTGTTACTTCCCTAAAGCAAAGTTAGCACTAAACTCCATTCATCTCAGCTGCATGCTCGAAGAGGCTCCTTGCAACGGAACTTATTAGAACAGGTTAGCATCATAGTCAAAGCATTTTTCAGTCCCCTGGAGTGAGAGTCATTATGCTGTATTGCCACTGGATCATGTATCCTCGATGAATGCTAAGAAAGCAGTTTCTTATTTTGGAGCAAAGCATTCCTCAAGGCTAGCTGAAACTGGAATATGCCAGGATCTTAACAGGATTCCCTCTCAACCATCAGTGAATTCTCAGGGGAGCCAGAAGTCTTCTGAGCCTGATCTATCTCTTTGTAATGCCTGCATTTTTCTTTAGCTGCCATGACTCAGTGGAATTAAACAAGACAAACCTGTGCAACACTTTATCGGCCATTTATCTGGATAATGCTGATAAACTCAATCTGCTCTTTACGCATCTCAGAAAAGAGGAAGTGGAAATTTGTCATGTGATCTGAACACAACCATCAATGGGACACTATGAATCTTGCAGCCTATATGAACTCTTGTTTGAAAAAGCAAATAAATAACCCACCGGACATCTCATTGATCTTTTTCATTTTCAAAGCAGTAGATGCTCTCTTGAAGTTTCCATTCATCCCTGAAATGCTCCACATGTAGGCGAAAGCTCAGCACTGCATCGCTTAATGTGAATTCCCTTCTCGGGAAAACCTCTGGAGGTATTCATTTTTCATAGTAGCATTATGCTACCAACTAATCCAATCTTAGCAATTAGATGACTAATGATTCATATTGGAAGTAATTGAAAATCACTACTTTCTCTCGTCTATTTCTTGAAATCTAATTAGCAAAGCCTTCATTTGAGTGATTTAACAAGTATGTTTGCCTGAAGCAACAGCTCTCACTCTCCGGGGCGTGCCGTTCTCTCTGAACTGCGAGGCTAACACAGGGAATGATCAGAGCGAAGCAACATGGGCAACTGCAGGCGATGGTATATGGATGATTAAGAAGCAGAGAGAACGGGAAAGGGAACAAAGCAAGAGCAAACACCGGGGTAGAGACTGCAGCACAAGCTACTCCTGAGGGAGCCACAGAGATGGGTTGGAAGACAAATCAGGGCCACAGAGGTGATTCTGACGCTGCACATCTTCACTCTCCTCTAGACCACGGCATCTAACGTGTTATATTCCATCTACGCCGGTTGTGACTGGAATTAACAGAACTAACTTATTTACAGAAATCACTATTCATGACATACCTAGAACCCCGGGTATGCTGAAACTTTATTCCTGCATATCTTGATGAAGGGCAGAATCAGTCAGCCTTGGCGCATTCCTCACAGAGCTGATCGAACAATGACATCAAGCTGTGCTGGATAAATTGGAATCCTACTGGGTCTATGCTGGAGACCAACTCACACAGTGTTTGGAAAAAAAACACACAACCTTATAATTGGACCGGTATCTTGTTAGGGTATGTCCATCACAGACCTATTCTGGGAACAAAAGTTAGGCTTACTTGCTGCTAAAAATATACATTATCACCTCAGGGAATCGTGTATGTGGCGCTTTTTACTTCACAGAATTAAAAACGGTACAAATGTGTTTGACAATTGAAGCTGATGAAAGGTAAACTCCCAGCAGTTAATCTATCCTGATGCCACTGCAAGAGGAATAAGACGGTTCACTCCAAGGCATCCTTTCCCTCTGCAGAGGATGATATGCTGCAGTTCTCAGTAATCAGAACAGAAGCTGGTGGCGTAGAAACAGGGAGGCTGAGCAAACAATAAGATGGAAGACCTTGTTTTGGTTTGTGACCTGGACTGATGATCAGGTAATTTTGAAAGAAAGTGATGGCGAAGTGTGGACATAAAAATGTTGCATCTAGGTGGCTAACATTTTCAGTTTGGATGTTGTTGTGTAGTCTTTGTGGGCGTGCCCCAAAGTTGCTTCACTGCTGCTGAAGTCCTCAACGCAACTTCTACCCTCCTTTTCTCAGGGTATGATACATGACTAACAAGAAACAGAGCTGGGGTGTCCGCTTCAACAACAAAGGCGACATTGAATCAAAGACCTAAGTTACATCATTTTGAAGCCTTTGTTTAAAAACTGGTCTGATCATATGTGATACATTTGTTTTGCTTGGAAAATAAAGAAAAAGCAAGTTGAAAGGGTGGGGAAGGCAAAAAAGACACAAGAGAGAGAGAGGGGGGGCGGGGTGGCACAGCGAAGACGAGGCTCTCACAGTGCAGCGTGGGGAAGGATATTGACCCTCAGGGAGATATCGTGGTGCCGTGATGACATTTTTAGGGCAGCTGTGAGAGTTATGGATGAGCATCAGATGGTATCTATTACTCCCTGGAAGAAACAGAAACACAACAACAAAGGACAATGTAAAATTAAGAGGAATAAAACATAAAATCAAAGAAGAGATTTAATCAAGGCTCATAACAAAATATTGAGTACAATCAACTGGCTCTTAGGGTGCTGCTCACTGTCTGTGAGGGTGTGGCTGAGGTTGCTCTGCAATCATGTTTGTAATTGTAATCAAAACAAATGTGGTGAAAAAAAATTGGAGACAGAAAAATACATATTCACAACTGAATGGTAAGGCACAGCAGGATGTTTTCCTTTTTTCCGTCTTGTTTTTTTTATGGCCCCCTCAATATCCATGAGGCTTGAATAAACAATAGAGGTGAATGAGCAAACATCCTCGTTGCACCCTGCTGTTGAAGAATAAAAGTTGAAAATGAATGCAGAGACTGGTAGGCTGTCTTGTTTTTGTGCTGCAAGAGTGAAAGAGCACTCTTAAAACTCTTCAGCGCATAACCTCCTTTGGAGCTTTCGCCTCTGTGTAACATGTAAACTGATAATGTGCTTTCACCCATGTTATTATTTTATGACTTAGGGATTTGAGACCTGTTTTCGTTTTTTTTAACAGTGCTGAAGTGTGACCTGCTCATGGCTAAAGTTTTTACCGAAACATTGTGGCATATGTGAGTTAGTCTGATTAACGTTTTCTATCCCTCAGACGTAGGCTGCTCAAACTGTTTCATGTTCTTAGCTGTTTGCAGCAAATCAACTGTCACCAATACAGAGATGGAGCATAGCAATATTAATGTAACATACACGCTCAAAAATGAACTTCAATAAACCCAGGGGAAGAAAAAAAAAGCACAGTTCGCAAGAAAAGCGACTAATTCTCGCATCTAATGCTGACATATTTTGACTTCAATCCCTTGCCATGTCAACATCATTTCACCAAGTTTCTGCAACTTTATCCGACAGGTGACTGACTCAAACAGCCACTGCTCGTGCAAACGAGCAATATTGAAGCTTAGAGACAGTGGGCGCTTCAGCATGAACCTTTAACTCCTTTGGCTCTTGGTCGAAAAGGCAAGAGACATGACCACCAAGACGATGGACAGTTTTAATACAGCAGCACATGCCCTCTGGGGAGTCGAGTGGTTACCCCTGCAGATATTATGGGCGGCGAAATGAAGCACATCCATTTCCTGCAGCCTGAACGATGACATGTGGCAACTGGGGCCTCTTATGGGGTTTGGTTTGTTTCCTCGTCTGTCGCACAATCTCCTACTGGTTAACAGAGCAAAATGAATGCCTGAATCCCCATCCCCTGCATGCTAGCGAGACATGCGTATTGATTTCATTTTCACACTTATTGATTTACTTGATTTGATTTACTTACTACTTGATTATTTTTTGCATACAGCACAGCAGACAATGCCATAACTATCCAGGAAGAGAGCGCTGATGTTAAACTGAAAAAAATGGTTGCTATGGGAGAGATGTTATGACTGCTACTGTATGTCATTGCAGGCTGCCACTGTGTTTACATGCTGAACAGAGAGGATGGAGATTTGGACAGGTAACTGATAAAAATTAGTTACTGGAGGACTGGCAGAAAAACATCAGTGGAGACAACAGAGAGTGCACTTCACAAGGCGTGATCATAACGAGTCTTTCCCAAAACTGCCTTTCAGTCTCGAGGCTGATCCCTCAGCCATGCACGCACATTAACACACAGGCACAGCGCCACACACCCACACAAAACAGGTTGGGACTGCATTTAAAGCATCTCTTTAAACACAGCCTCTTCCTGCTGCAGGATCAGACGATGCATAATCAATGCCCCGCTGCGGTCCACAGCCATCACATCGCCATTGCTCCTCCTGCGGCAGTTGCTCCCTGGCTCTAACACTCAAGAGGCTGGAAAAGCAGTCCACAGATGTATCCAATTAACACCTGCTCTGATGGTTCGTCGCCTTTTTTTCTGTCACGCTCTGACATCTCCCCTCTGCCTATTCCATCTGCAAGAAGTAATCTGCAACTTTCCAGCACCTCTCCCATTTATGCTGACCCTTGACGAGTTCCGTTATCTCAGTGGATTTGGGGTGTGGAGTGAGGGAGGAAAGTGTGCTGCGGTGCATCCTGGATTTAGCTGGGCCTGGGAATAGAGAAAGGGGATTAAAGTCCTTTTAGTGTGGGATCTCCTCAGTGAGTATTTCGGTTATCATCTTTGATTAGCAAGTTTATTCTTTGTGATGCCATCTATTTGTAGATAACACAGTGCTTTTATAATAGCTCACAATATGCAGTCCTGGTGCGGCAGCTCCTTTAAAACCAATCTACATTTCTTCAAAGATTTTAACATCTTTTGTAGAATTGTCTGCATCTCTTTACATCAACACTCAATCAATAACAGACAATGTTTTTGCTGGATTCATTAGTGCAGTTCATAAAGAAGAGATTTTACTGTCACTGTAGGTGTTTGTCTCACATCAAAGTGAAATACAGCATTTTCTTCTATGAGGAAAGCCTCAGGTGAACAGACAACTTTCAGTATGTGATGCATGGTGTGCATCTGCATCAGACACCGTTTGCATCACGTTGCCTCTCATGTGCTCCGCTACGACACTGTGGCATCGGCAGTTGCGGTTCCTTTTCCATCGGCAAACCTTTTACAGTAGAGCAGTCTTACGTAACTGCAACAAAAGGGCTGTGTGCTTCTTTTGTTAGTCATCTTGGATAACTGAGAATGTCAAAGCAGATCTTCTTAATGAAGCAGCAGAAAATGTAAATCAAATCTGTTTGGTACACAACACTTATTTTGAAGTTGAAGGGAAGGACAACATTGCTTAGATAGTGAATATCATGACAGTAATACTTTTCAATATTTAATCTGAGCAATGTCAAGGTCATTTTGTATAAGTATGAGGCATGGAACTACTGATTATTTACATTAATGATTAATCTTTTTTTTTTTTAAGTCTTTACTTTGAGGCTCAATTTACACTTGTCATTTCAAGTGTCTTGTACCTGGATAAAATCCTGATGAGATTTAATACACTTTTATTTATTATTTCTCTGTTAGCCAGGTCACAGGTCCAGGGCTCCATGTAAATAACTCTAGCTCTACTCCATCTTAGATGGTGGTGGTAATGCAAGCTGTTTAGCCAAAAATGCAACAAGAAAAATATGTATTTAAGATAAGACTTTTCTAAGCCGTCACAGGTGTCCATACACATCAACGCTCAATCCTCCGATCATTTAGTGGTTGAACTGAACAGGGATCAGACAAACACTGTTACAGCATGTTTGTATGTTTCACTTTAGTGAAATAGGGAACATGGCAACTAAATCAAGTGTAATGTTACTGTAATTCAGCCGAATGCGGCCTCAGCATCAGGAAGTATCACGTGATATCAGGTCTCGCGATGTAACGAATTGCTTCACGGCACTGCTCACATATACGCCCATTCAGGAACCGGCTACACTATCGTCTATCGTCATGGCTGAGCCGGCAAAAAAGAAACAGAAAGCTAGGAAAGCATTGTCGGAAAAACAGAGATAGAGGAAACGGCAGACTGACCGAGCAAGGAGTCAGACACAAGTAAACATAGGAGCTGCCAAATATATTTTCCGAAGCTGTAGAGGGAACTCTATAGAGAAACCTGCAAGCAAAACGCGAGAAAACAGTGACGAAATGGCCAAAACTGCATAGCGCCTCTTTAAGCTACTATTTCAAAGTTCAAGAATGAAAATTAATGGACCATTTTTTTGATTGATTGTTTTTGCACTAATCAGTATTAAATTACAATAAAACATATTTAAGGAATCATCTGTGTCTTTAGTACAATACTGTGTAGTTTCATTCTTGAGGCTTTGCAGCCTCAGATTTATCTTCCCCTTTCATTCCGGCTTTCAATTATATTACTTGGTTTCATGACTTGAATGAACAAAGTAAAAAAACATTCTGTGAGCGCACAGAACTGTGAATTTGCATGCTGCACTGTCATTTTCCCTCATGCTGCTTTTCAATTAAGAACTGTGAATGACTCATGTCAGCGGTAATCCCTTTAACATGCAATTGACTGAATATTGCACAGTGAATACCTTCATCCTAAGTCATCGCATCTATTCTAAGGACAGCAAAAGTTGCCTGTGTTTACCTTTGACAGCACATCGGCCTCTGATCTCCAAATCCCTTGTTTAGCTTAAGTGGCCCTCTTGGGACTGCGGCAAGCAGAGGATGAGGAGACAGAGAGTGATGGAGCGACAGAGGGAGGCCGAGCGTGAGGCTGTTAAGACGGGGAAAGATAGAGAAATGAGAGAAAGAGAAGAAAGGATTGAGAAAAAGAGATATCTACAGAGAAGAGAACGGCCTTGCCCAGTCCCCCCCCACCACACACACACACACACACACACACACACACACACACACACACACACACACACACACACACACACTCGCTCCTCCTCTCCCAGCCCTCATTGAATCTCCTTGGTTGGACTCATCAGGTATTCACAAAGCCCCTTCTCCGACGCCCACCTCTGCTGCGCTCTCTGTCATGGCTGGAATATAAAGGCTTAGGTCCTTTGTGGATTGCTATCGCTGACATATTTTGTGAAGACGCCGCCTTCCACTTCAGCTGGGGGTGGTTGAAATAAACTAGGAGGGGAAAGGGGGGCGCCGTATTGATCCTTGTTTCTCCCTTGCCCCCCCCCCCCCCCCCCCCCCATGCGGGTATTCTTGTGGCAAAGGTAAGCTGTATACACACCTGAGTTTTAGTGATGTGGGGAAATGGCGGTGGAGTGACAAGGAATTGACGTTTGGTCGTGAGCAAACAAAGACACGCACAGAGCGAGGTGCGGTGAGACTTGACAGCATATCTTCTTTGTTTTTTGATGGATGAATATTGCTTTTGTTTATAATTCATCTGCTTATCTGCAGCTATGCCAACTGTTTTCTAGACACATCCCCAACACGCACGCACGCACGCACGCACGCACGCACGCACGCACGCACGCACGCACGCACGCACGCACGCACGCACGCACGCACGCACAAACACAGACACAGACACACCATCCTACCTTCATTCTCTTTTTGCTATAGTTACTTTAAGTGTTTTTGTTCGCTAAAGAGATAGCAGCAGCTGCACATCATTTCTGTTTCTAAATAAAAAGCAAAGGTATCGACTGGCACTATCGTACAGTATACAGAGCAGGCAGGGGAGGACGAGGAAGAGAAGCAATGGGGGCAATCAATAAGCTAGTAATGAGGGCTCAGAGCAGGATTGTCATGTGGGGGGAAATAACATGTGTGAGAGAAAGGAGGAAAAAAGAGAGGGAGGGGGAGAGAAACAGAGGGAGGAGGAAGATACCTGGCTATGATATATGGTGGGAAAAAATATGCGCATTCATACGTGTGTACATGCATTACACCAGTGACATGTGGTAGATTATTAATTGTTGTTTTCACTGTGACTGTGCAGAACCTGGCAGTCACCACAGATGTACAGCACAGCAGAAGTCACCGCTCCTCCATGCCCTAAAGGCACAGCAACGCCACACAACATGGACACAGTGAAACCCTCATGGGCTTTGCAGGATAGTCCAACCTGTCAAGTCTCTGCTATCGACCTGAACAGAGAGGTCAACAGCCTTCTCCTAAATTGCCTTGTCTGTGCATCCATGTTACAAAATAACTGGTCCTGTACACCTATGAACAGATTAAAGGGTCAGTCAAATAATAATTAATTCAAATAATTTTTATATACCCAGGTTTTGAGATCAAAAATCATTATTTTCTACCAAGACATAGACTCTAAACTGTGTGTTATGTGAATTATCAGCATTAATATTATTATGTTTATTATTATTACACAGTTTCTGAAAAGACATAATGTTTTCATTGTTTAATGCTTTGAGCACCACACACAAAATTAAATTTACATGAAGTTAAAGGAGCAGGGCCAGGCCTCAACCACCATCTTTTCCCTGCATCCATCCACCCTTGCTTCCTTCCCTGTATCCCCTCTTACTCAATCCTGTGCATACAGTACCTCTTTTTCCATGTTCCTTCTGGGACCCGTCTGGGGCTCGTGTGACTCAATTCCAGAGATGGATCCCCCCTCACTGAGTCTCCCCCTCATGGCCTTCATACATTCGTCACAGACTGGCCTAAACAGATAACTTTCTCTCCTCTATTCATCTGTTCTTCCATGCTAAACATCCTATACTTCCTCATCATTAGACTTTTATAAAATTGCATGGTTGTGGTGTGGTCCTTGCTAGTGAACTTCATTATATTGGGTTGGAGGCAGCAATCTCAGAGTGAAATCCCAGGCAAAAAGAAAAAAAAAACTATATGCATGGTTCAGTCCAGTATCCTGAGGAATTATGCTCATATTGGACGATTTGGCATGTCATCATTTCTGTCCTACCCAGAAGGTAGCCTGCCCTTTATGTAGCAAGGCAGAAAGTAAGCAAGAACAGATGGATTTCGCTGGGAACCAGAGTTGTGTCCTGTCTCCTGTCACCAACCTTCAGTTAATGTTCCTTTTTTTTACCGTAACCACAATCTTTACCAAACCTTAATCAAGTGTTTTACTTTCTTTCCTTTGACATATCTTAACGCTGGTTAATTTGCTGTAACCAAAATCTGTTCCCATTGTTAACCATTCTTTAAAAGCAATGTGCAGATATTGTAGAAAGAAATAATTTTAAAAGCTTTTGCATTGAGCATTTAAAACTGTTCTCATTGAACGTAATTTAGCGTTAACAAATACTTTTAACAAAATGACAATAAAGTCATTGTTTTCATTGGTTGCATTGAGTGCTTCCACCAAAAAAAAAAATAACATTCTGTGTGATTTGTAAGTAATTACAAAGGACACAGATTAAGCACATGTTTCTTTTAACAATAATTGGTTATTCACTGTGTGTTTGTGAAATTTGGATGTGCACATATTTGTGTGCAAAGTCACTGTTGTTATGAGGCCAAGGTTCTGTCACATTAAGCTAAATATTTCTTCCATTCTATTTTAGAAGCACAAGCAAATCATGTTTACGATAAAAGTGTCAAAAATCAACTGTAACTTTGGGTCAATATCAGTTGCTGTTGTCTGAGCAGAGTGACAGTTAGTGTGAGTATGGGTTTAGAATTACATTCAAGGTGTGCTTCCAAGGTTAACAAAAACACAATCAGTCCCTAGGTCAGTAGGTCATGAATCAGTCTATGGTAAATTGGATTTCAGGCACTAATTAGTTACCTGTTTCATTAAACATTCGGACACTGATGAGTCACAGGTCGAAGGCAATGTGGCAATGATGTCACATAAACAACAATCTCCCCAGAGTTAGGTAGACTGTAGTGAGAGAAAAAAAGAATACCTACTGTACATTTGATTCTCACTAGAAAAAAAAACAGCATTTTCACAAAGGTGTCAGAGCATGGCAAACACAGCTGCAGCTAATAAAATTATTAGATAAGTTTGCTTTACATGAATAATGAGCAAACTTTGACAATAGCAATACTTCAAACATATGCTGATGCTTCAATCATACAGGGCTTGCTTCATCAGGCTGATATAAGAGTGCTCAGTCCTTGGAAACAAGAGGCTGAATAGAAAATAAAAAGGTTCAGGAAATTACCTTAATTCCTTTAGGGGGGATTCTGAACCTCTGTTGGTCAAAGAGTCAAATGTAATTCATTCACTGTGAGACTCGCTTCTCTTTGGGCATCGCAAGTGTCAGCGGTAGTCTCCAGGAGTATGCTAATGAGGGCAATAATGACACCTCAGCATAACTTTACAGGCCACCTGTACATCTCTGGAGGGAAAGTTAAAAATACATCACTGGCCTTATCCCTTCTGAAAGTCTACCTTGGTTCTCTAGGCCTACTTATAATACCTGACTCTTTTTAAGTATCGGTGACTCTTCTAAAGCATCAGTGTGCAGCACAGTGATTTTAATGTGATAATTAAATCACCTACAAATATACTTGCGCTGGGTTGGGACTCTTGGCGTGACATTCTTGGGGCTCGCGTCTAGCCCTTTGGCATCATATTTAGACGCGCTTGGTTGGGATCTTTAGGAAAAGATCATGGGTGGGGTTACAAAATGTACGTTTCAATGACACACGGGACAAGAACCTGACACAAACCCCAGTCTCCTGGGTGAAAGTCCTGTGTTTCTTTGACCCATCTACCATCCCAACTAACCTCCTTACGCAGATTGTTGGTCTTTCATACTACTCGCTACCGTTGTCTCTCTTCATACTACGTCATCTTATAGCGCTGCGGTCGAGCTTCTGCTCTGCACGGTGCGTCCATGGATGTATTGGGTGGTCCCATACAGACGCTAAAGGGTGATTTTTGCGTCGGTATCTGACGCTGAGAGACACTGACAAGCGTCAGTATTTTACAAGTTGGGAGTGAGAACGGGTTGAAATATCTCTACAATTATTGTATGGATTGCCATGAAATATTGTACAGACATTCGTGGTCCCCAGGGGATAAAGCCTACTGACTTTGGTGATCCCCTGATTTAACCTCTAGTTAAGCTTAGCAGCATTTATGAACACATATTTGCAAAACTAATGGCATTCTTTGCAGCTGTACTTTGTTTTAGTGCTTATAATCAGCTATTAGCATGCACAAAAAACTAAGATGGTGAACATGGTAAACATTATAAACATTAGCATGTTAGCATTGATGTTATGAGCATGTTGGAATGCTGCCAGCATTTAGCTCAAAGCACCGCTGTGCCGAATTTTGCCTTGATGCATAATGTGAAGAACAGGAAGACTTCCCATCATTCTGACATGGCTACTCCCACTGCAAGCCTTGTAGTCACTTAATTTAGCCTGAAATAGCTATATTTGCTGTGTTATGTGTTTGGAGTGGCTCGTTAACAACTGAAACCAATACAAAAGTTAGTTTCAGCATTCCAACTTGGAGTTAAAATTGGAAGCTGACGTGAATGTTTTTTCCACTTGGTTGCTCTTTATTACGGCCTAATCAATAGGACGTGAAAGCAACATAAGTACAGCCTCACATGGACGGTAGAGTGGCTGTAGACTCATAGTATTGTTAATGAGTGATGAGTAATTGATGACATTTTCCAGCAAGACACATCAGCCTTTTTCTTCCCTTCACAAGAATTGCACAGAATTGGCCTGTACATTATACTGGACCATTCATAAAAGGTACCATTCGTCACAGAGCTGTTGTGTTGGATTGCATTAGGTTGGACAGGTGGTCATGATGTTGTTTCCAGCCCCGTATCTTCCACATGATGTTTTGCAAATAAATGTTTTTTAGTTAAAGGTCTGTCTCTTGAAAGAATTTGAAGTCTTCACAGGCAGCACTGTCACAATAATAGACATGACTGGCACAAAACACCAGCTTGTCTCATTCAAATGAGGCAAACCTGCTGGGTGAGGGAAAGCAGGGTGTCAGTTCAAACACTGCAAGATTGTCTTTCGGATGCATTCAAGCAATTGTTTGTGTTTTGTAACTGCTTGATGGAGGATATTTGAAAAGTATAGGAAAACACAATCATTTTACGTGCAGTCAAGCATATTGTTATTCTTAAAGAGTCAGCATGAAACATATTTAACAATATTCTAGAGGTAAATTATATTTGATATTATAGAGCCTCTCACTCTATGTAGACTTACATGTCTACAAGTTGAGTGTTTCACCTTCTTGTCTTCAACCATCAGTTCTGATAAAACAGGGAACAGTTGCCAGTGAAGTGGAAAATGTTAACGGCTAGAGTAAAAGACAAACAAATATATACTTATACCTTGAGGCGCTGTGTATTGCACCATCTGTCATTTAAGTTTAAGTTGAAGTTAACCAGTCCCTCCAGAAAAACGCAATTATGCGATCACAGAATTCAATGCATAATCAGCCAAAGTCTGCATGTTTATGCGAGGGACGCATTTTTTAAAATATGCCGCACTTTCGGCGCATAAATTGCAGATTTCCACGCAAAATATGCGGGGCTTGCATAATTTCATAATCCCCGCATTTTCGTTGAAAACAAGTGACATATATCTCAGCAGAAAGTTGAAAAATGTTGCGTTTACTTCACACAAGAGCAGCCATTTTCCCCTGTTGCCATGGGAACGTTATGAAGTGACGTAATTTTGCCTAGTGAGAACACGGTGTTGGGGGAATCACTTTTTTTCTCTTTTTCATCAAACTGCAGTTTTTGCAAGTTCCCGCAATTTCATTGCATAAAATTGCATAAATATCCCGCATATTCCATCGCATTTTTTAAGAAAACATGCCGCATAATTATGGATTTTTGCCCGCAACAATCACAAAAAAACGTATTATTAAATAACTTATTAAAGTGCTCATATTATGCTTTTTGGCTTTTCCCCTTTCCTTTATTGTGTTATATGTCTTTTTGTGCATGTTATAGGTTTACAAAGTGAAAAAGCCCAAAATCCACCCCAAAGGAACTTACCATCTCCAACAGAAAACACTGTTCACAAACTGCTCCAAACAGCTCTACTGTAGTCCAGCCTTTACTTCCGTGACAAACATGCGTCACTTTGTAACACACGTTATAACATAATGCTCGCCTAGCTGCTAGCGTGGCACTCCCTCATGCTCTGCAACTGACAGCTAGCAGTACTTTCTGCACATGTGTGACTCCCAACAAAGATGGTACAGAAGTGAGATGCCTCACTCTGTAGCTAAAACAAAGAGCTCAACACACATGGTGAAAAGAGGAGCTTCAGCAATGCGCAGTACAACAAATATATGGTGTTTTTTGAAAATTAAACCACATAAACCTATTCTGTTACAACCTCTAAATACAATTATGAAACTGAAAATGAGCATAATATGAACACTTTTTACTGTGCACTGTTTACTAGTTTTCTGGAATAATACATTTAGTGAATTATCCCTAGGTCATTTCAGAAATAAAATGTTCCAAACCACAATGGCTACCACAGATTTTGAACACAGTATTGTGTTATGTTTCCACTGCATATTATGATGAGTTTGTGAATGCAACAAATGCCTGTAC
The DNA here is from genome assembly GCA_023631565.1 of Gymnocephalus cernua. Lineage (NCBI taxonomy): Eukaryota > Metazoa > Chordata > Actinopteri > Perciformes > Percidae > Gymnocephalus > Gymnocephalus cernua. The sequence continues at coordinate 9,228,340 of CM042425.1, read as the reverse complement.
TAATTTGTCAAGAAATACAAATTAGTGATATGTGGTCACTGCGATGTTACCTGCGATGCTCTGTAATGTTTGGCTGCTGTCTAACCTGTCTAGCTGTGTCACCAGAATAGCATACCAGATTTCAAAGGACAACAATTATTTCATGAACATGGTGTGCATATGAAAACATGTTTTGAGAACACCTGCAGTGCTTTATTGTTGAAAATGCATTACCCACCCAAATACTGTACACGCATCTACAGGTTATTACCATACTAGTAACACTTATACCACAAATTCCACCACCCACACTGCTAACTGCTAACGATAGGAAAGAAAATAATGAACTGCTTTATTTTAAAGCAGCTTTTGTACAATAAATGAATACTTTAAAATAGCAATACATATGAATATATTATCCAGTAATTTTTAAACAAATATTTCATAGAAACAGACAGCGACAGACCAACTAACAGACCGACATTGCCATCTCTGGATCCTCATCCCTATTTCAGAAATCAAGAGGAAAGACTTGAACCTCTCAGTTAATTTACAATTTCCAAGGGGAGCTATCAATGGGTTATCAGCATGTGATGTAGCGCTGAGCAGCTGGTGTAATGTATACACACAGACGTGGTGGGTAGAAAAAAGAGGATTTAACTGTTGCCAGTTATATTTACCAGATATTTGGATTGGCTTGAAGATTAAACGAGGAACAGCTGGCAAAAGGGAAAAAAGTGAAATGAGGAATTAATAGCCATGAAATACCCAATGTATAGTAGGTAGAAGTGATAAAGTGACAGCTAGGTTGATAAGGTGTTGCTAATGAAATTATGGCTATAATTATATACATTATTATCCATCATGATTCTTTGTGGCTTGTCATTTTAGTCTTGTCATGTTTGAATTGTGTCAGTGTATTTGAATAAATAGTTGAAATTATGTATTGTGTGGTGTTTTTCCTGTCTTATACCAAAAGTGTTGTTTTTTTAAGATTGGTTTGTGCTGCCATATCTGCCTCTGTTGTTTCTTTGTCTACTGTTTTAATGGACCCACATACAGAGATTTGAAAACATGAGTCAATTGAATTGAATTGAAAAACTTTATTGAACAATAATCAACAAGAGGTGTTCAAAAGGATAAAAACACAATAAAGCCCAAAGGCTTGTTTTCATTGTCCATGTAAATCATAGGAACATAAGAACTGCTACACTATACTCAACATTCTAACATGTAGAACTAAATCATCTTCCCACCAACAGAGACACAATCACAGCTAATCTCCCACAGAATCCTCTCTCCGGTCTAATAGCGAGGCATATTGACATTTCATTCCCACCCTGCTGTCTCTAGCTCCAGCGTGATGAGTCACATCAAATCGAACCCCATCAAACGTCAAGCTCATAAATGAATGGAGGTGTCATGAGTCAGATTCTTTATTATCAAGTAAGCATTACCCTTTTCCACCTTTCACACATCTGCACCCCCTCTCTTCCACCAGCTCCCTAACTGGCATTCAACGGTTTACTTCAGATCAACAGAGATACACCGGCAGGGGTCATTCAATCATCAGGTGCAAAAACAGTCTGCCGCTTCTTTCTTTGCAAGCACTGATTTGATGGTTACGGACAATCTAAAGAAGGTAGAAGTGTTTGTGTTTGAACTATGCTATTGATTAAGTGTAATTGAGTGCTGACAATTGCTTAAATAAATGTCTTCTAAGACTTCAGGCATCGTTGACTCCCTCTCTCATTAACTGTGTTCTCCACTTTCCAGTTCATTTCTCCCTCCTCTTAAGATGTTGTTACGAAACTCCAAAAGAGATGGCAACTGAGCTGCCACCAGCTGAAGGGTTTTCACTTTATACTACCATTTACAGCTCACTGAGCTTGGAACACCGGAGAAATTATAGCCATTGAAACTGAATTTAAAAAGTTTTTTTTCTGGAAGGTTGCTTCACACAGTAACAAGTAAACATACCATCACCTGCACATATGATGCACCCTTTGCAGTGTGCATCAATTAGAACCAAGGTGCATCATCGCTCTAAGTTCAATCTTGATAATTTTGTACAGTGGCCGACAAGTCCAAATACATATACATATAGGACAAAACACTTAATTTGTCAGTGTTTTTCTGATCTACTGCTTGTATGTTTAGGTGAGTGAAACTACTTGATTAAGGCTAAAGTGAGGATCACCTTCAGGGATTAAAGTTGGTTGTTGGTGAGAGACAGGACACAAACCACGGTCCCCAGTGTCAAATTAAGGTGCTTTATACACACACAACCATCAATCCCAAACACCTCAATAAGAGTTTCTGCGGAACCTTAACAGCGCAGCCTATTCTCATAAACCATTCGTTAAAAAAGCTACAAAAGTTACGCACTGTAATTCGTAAGCATTCCACGCTTTTGCTGTTGTTGCTGCTGTATTCACTACATTGATGGCAGCTGTATTAGAACGCGGCTGGCCGTGAAGGGAGGATGTCGGGGTGGATCGGTGGACGTTAACATACAGGACTTTCAAGCCAGAGAGCGGAGTTAGCTTCCCGGGGAAAACTAAAGCCTTTCATCCAGGAAATGTGTGTTTCTTAGGAGTTATTTAATCCAAACCAAAATCTTTTCAAGTCGTTTTGGTGCCTAATCTTAACTTTTGTCATGGCAAAATGCTCATATTTTGTGGACTAAATTTAATGTCTGCCGAAACAACTGTCAGCTCACGGTGCTTTGTACCCGGCTCAAAGTCACCTATTCTCGGCTAACTGAACCACCAACTACCGCTGATACAATGGAGGTCTGTAGCCGACGTCACAAAGCTCTGTAGTGGCTTGAACAACTAGCAACTGCTGCTCGGCCTTATGGAGCTTGTAGCCGGCGGTCTCCTAATTTCGTAGGATATCATATGTTTTGGTGTGCATACATTTTTGTACAATATCATACGGACCCATTCATATACTTTTGCTAATGACAACAAAATCTGCCAAAAAAAGTTGCTTGTCAAGAAAATGCTTTTATAACAAATATGTTATTTCAAACATTTCACCAAGCGGCGAGTGCTTCTGGTAAAGACAGTCTCTTCTTTTAAGAAAAACCACAACAGATTGTGTCAAAAGCTGAATCAAAGTCACATTACTAAATGTCTTTGATAAAAATTAGAGTTGATATTATATGAATCATTAGTTTTAAAGCAAAGCTAAGCAAGCTAACTGTCTTCAGTACACACAGCGGCTGCACTGTGCAGAAATAAGAAGCCCTAGAGCAGCTGGGATGTGCCTTTACAAGGGGCATGTGATACAATTGCTGCTTTTTTTGGAGAGTTGTGCATCAACACTGAAAGATTGGACAGTGGTGTGTCCTGACAAGTTGATTCATGTCAACACTTGATGATGTGCACCGCACCAAGATGCCGTCTGTGTGCAGGCTAACAGAAAACAATGGGTGCAGCTGTTTTGATGCACTTGACACATCCACAGTGTGTTGCCCTTTAGCCTTTTAGGGCCCTATGGTTTTTACTTTGTACAATGTTAATACTATACATACATACTACACCCTATACTAAAAGGGATCATAGGTTATGTCCAGGCTGCATTTGGGCAAAACACACAGCCTACTTAACAGGCCGATTTGGGTTATGGTTAGGGACATTTTCACTGTAGTCACGGCAACACTGATGAATACATAATGGGTAAATAGTTGCCAATATCACCTATATGCCACAGGTTGGCCTGGTCTGATATTGAATTGGAAACATTTGTTCTTTAAGTTATATCTGAATAATGTTATTTTGGTTGCAGTGCCAATACGTATAGCTTAATCAATCTTTTCCACCATTAATACATTGGTGACTTTAGATATGTTGGTAGTTTTACTCATTTAGATTTTTTTAAATGCATACTGGCACCCTGCTGTTCTAATTACAGAGGCCATGCTGACCAGCAAGAAAAAAACTGGTCTGAAATCTGATCACACAACAGTGAATCAGCTAAATATAGTTCAGATGTGTGAGTCTACATAAACATTGAGCCTTATAATTTCTTAACAGGCTTACAAGCATTTTGTGCATTAAAATTGTATCCCTCTGTTTGATTTATTATACCACAGAGCATTGATTTCCCCATTTGAGGCATGTGCAGTATTTAGTGCCTAGAGAAACAACGGCTTGAGTTGACATTATTAACAAATGTGCATTGTGCACAGGAACTGACCGATAAATTGTTACCTGACAGGTCAGTTTAAGCTATTTGAAAAGAAGAGGGAGGCACAGGAAATATTGGAGAAAAATGTATCAATAAAGCGTGACCCAAATTCTAACTGCTTAGAATCTTGAATCAGAGCCAAATAATTCAAAGAGTGCAAGGAATCTGAAGGGGTTTCTCTCTATGACTCTCAGGCAAGACATAACAAGGTGCAAAAACACAGGCACACCAGCAGGATTTATTCATGCATTCTGCTACTAGAAATTTTACTACATATTCACCATTCAGTGAGAAGTTCAGCACCTGATGCTTTTACAATACAATGCACCTCAGAGCTCCAATAATGTGATTTCCTACAAAGGACAAGGTAATAACACTTCAAGGTGTTTCACCAACTCTTTAGCTGCTAAATGCTCCACTATGTTCACCAATTTTTTGCTAGCTTCTGTCGTTTGGTGCTGGTAAGGTAGCTTACAGCAGGTCTATCGGAGGTTTTTCTTGCTGAAAGCAGCTGCTGGATGCGGAAGAAAACAAGACTGATATGAATTATAGAGCTTTTTTTATGACAGCGACTGACAACAGCTGTCAAAAGTGAACTAGTCTTGCGTTGCATTGAAGACCTTCCTCCACAGCACTGCGGAGTTGGGTCTGGCTAGTCCACACAGCATTCCGGGATGGGAGAAAAACGTGCTCTGGTTTATTGGCATTTCTTTAAACCAATCACAATCCGTCATGGGTGGCAATAAGCGCCCGAGAGAGCCACAGTGCCGCTGCAAAATAGCCTCGGGAAGGAACTTGTTTTGGTGGAACGTGAGTATGTTGTAAGTTGTTTCTGTCGTGTAACTGAAAACTCAGATTGGATAGATAGTCTAGCTAGCTGTCTGGATTAACAAAAATGTCAACACAAAGAAAGTGTAAGGTAACAGACATCTTACCGAAAAGAGTGACATCTGGCTGAATTTCCGGCGGCAACGGAGCAATCCTAGAAGTGGAACGTGGTGGATATAGACTAAAAGTGAACCAAAACAGTAAAGTTGGGGCTGGAAAACCAAAACAATGAACTGAAAGACAATAAAGCTCTGTAGAGATAAAGGATAATTGCAGACTCGAGTGATAGTTATCTGTGGGGTTTGAGTCTATGAAAAGCGATATATAAATTAAATGTATTATTATTATTATTATTATTATTATTATTACATACATGTTGTCATTTGATCCATAAAAATATTGATTACACCGTCGCAAAAAAGCAGGTTGGCTTGATTTTACCGTGGACAATGACATAATAATACAATTTTATGTTACAGCCATGTATCAACTTCAATTTTTGTATGTGTTGCATATTAACACAATTATAGCCTGGTTGGCACAGTGTTTTGTACTTTCCAGAATTGACAGTGAGTGTGAAACCAATGTTGTTTCAATTTAAATGTAAATTAACTCCTATCATAAGCCCTTTTAAAAGCAAACTTTAAAAAGACTGTGTTGGTGTTTACAAAGGCGACAGAATAACATGATCTTGTAGCATATAAGAGCAGCAGCTAACTGAAACTAAGAAACAAAGTGTGACTGAATGACATTTGTATTTTATTGCATTGTAGCACAAATACCCTGCACAAAGTCAGAGGGTAATGTGATAGACTTAATAATGAACTCATTATTTTTTAATTTTCATATATATTAGTAACACAGGGACTGTGCAAGAAAATAGTCAAAGCTTATTGGCTTTATTGAAGTACTGATACAGCAGAAATAGAAAACGAACATTACAGTTTGTTTTTTACATGTCAGAATGTAAATGACTGGGTCCTCCTGGTAGTTCCACTGTCTTATTCTTTATACTTTGTATTGACTTGTGCTCTGTGGCATGCTAATGCCGTGCTAAGTTTCTTCCACAAGCTGCTGGGGGGTTGTGATAAAGAAGCTCGGCTGTATGAGGGGTGCTTGGGTTTTTCTGGTCTGTTGACTTACCAGAATGTTATTCTGTTGACTAACCTAAAGTAAATGGCAAGCATTCTCTTGTGTCCCCTTTTGCTGTACACTCTCGCTGTAAATAATCCGCTATTATACATCTGTGAAAAAAAAATGCATGTCATGTTCCAAGCCGGAGGTCCTCAGAGGCAGCTTTCATTATATCCCACTTGATTGAAGGGGGTAATTCACCTAAATTTACAGTTTTCATCAGCGAATAGTCTTGCTGATTGACATTTAATAGTATTTTAAAGTACAGTACACCTAAAGTATCCAAATAGCATCTGTATTTCATTTTTTTCAATTCAATATAATTTATAGTATCAAATCATAACAAGAGTTATCTCAAGACACACTCAGATAGAGTAGGTCTAGACCACACTATAATTTACAAAGACCCAACAATTCCAGTAATAATGGTAATGTACTAATAGGTTTGCCTTTACAACTATACAAGGTGATATTATGTAAATGTTGTTCCACAATAAAATCCATTATTGCAGCTTTAACATTAATGTTGCATTTACAGGATTGCAATTTGCCTAAATATAATTAATGCAGTTATTCAAAATCAGTTCAATCAGTTCATGCAAAAAGTCTTCTGGTAAACACATACACACACACACACACACACACACACACACACACACAAACATGCACACATACACACATACACACACACACACACACACACACACACACACACACACACACACACACACACACACACACACACACACACACACACACACACACACACACACACACACACACACACACACACACAATAATCTGTCATTTTCCCCCCTGCCATCCAAGCATATCTTAGAGCCAAGTATAAGGGGTTGAGGGTTGTGATCTTTTGTTTGGCTTTACATTGTCCTCTTAAAGAATGATTAATTGGCCTGCAAATCATTTGAATTCAGCCAGTGGCTGCTGCTGTCTATTTCAGGCACTCAGAGAAGTGACCGCTGATTGAGGGTATATCTGACTCCTGATTACTTGATTTGCTGTGCTTCACTGAGAAAAGCAATCTCCTCATTACTCCTAAGTTGTCTGTGACATCAAAGAGGCTTTCCACACTCTCCCTTTGAACAGGAAAAGACTCTGGTCTGAGTAATGCTGGTTTGTACTTCTACAGGGAAAAATTAAAATGAAAACCTACTGCAAATATATTCTTGGAGGAACATTCAATTTCAGATTACGCACATATCATATCTTCCTTTGTCATTACTTAGTGTTCAAACATTTCTTTTGTCTTCATCTGTCTCATATTCTTTATCAGCATGGCAAACAGACATTGTGTGTACTTGATAAATATTCTCCCCCGGAATTTACACTTCCTTGGTTCAGTGTTATTCTGATGCAAATCTCTGCACAGATCTGAAAAATTTAGGATCAATTGCATCATTGTCGGTTTTGAAGCAGCTCAGGTGCAGCTTTGTATTCTCTGCCTGAGCCTTTCAGATTCCACAGAGGCGGAGTTAGTGTTAAAGCATAGCAGCAGCTTGGAGTTGTGAGCTTTTACTTGTCATTGAACCATTCTCTGAAATGACTGCTGCTCTCAGCAGGGGACCACAGATAAAAAGAGGTGAGGGGAACGGTAACAGCTTCCAGCTTCATATTTGAACTATGAGCCTTGTAAACAATCCACCAAGCATGGAGGGTGACATTTGCACACCATTGAGATACACGCAGGGCAATAAAGTGTCCTGTGTTGACCCCTTGCTTATCTTTCCCTGACCATAAAGCAATTTTTTTCTGTGATTTTTACTGAACCTCAGCACAAAATGACTTATAATATTATTAGTCTCACATTGCCAGACCTTCCTCCACAGTGCTGCGAATGAGGGTCTGGCTAGTCCACACAGCAATCTGGGATGGGAGAGAAACGTGCTCTGGTTATTGGGATTTCTTTAAACCAATCACAATCGTTTTGGGCGCTGCAAAATAGCCTCGGGAAGGAACTTGTTTTAGTGTACGTTCAAAGGTTGTTTTAGTTGTGTCCTAGAAAACTCTACGATCTGGCTAGCTATCTCGATTTACCCAGCAGAGATCTGAGGAGCAGTTAACCATAGTCCTTATAAATCCACCAGAGTTTAAAATTACAACACAAAGAAAGCGGAAGGTAACAGGACATCCGAAAATGGCAGAGATGCTCAAAAGTCGTTGAGCTCGAGTCCAAGTCAAGTCTCAAGTCTTTGAGCTTGAGTCCAAGTCAAGTCTCAAGTCTCTGAGCTCGAGTCCAAGTCAAGTCTCAAGTCTCTGAGCTAGAGCCCAAGTCAAGTCTCAAGTCTCTTAATAAGTAATAATAAGTAAATAAATAAGTGTTGCATCACGTACACACACACACACACACACACACACACACACACACACACACACACACACACACCTACACACACACACACACACACACACACACACACACACACACACACACCCACACACACACACACCCACACACACACACACTCTCTAACAGCAGGCCCTGACAGGATGAGGACAGAGTAAAGGTACACAGGACCTAAAATTTCCACACTCTTAAAAACTTTTTTTTCCCCACTTTTTGAAAACACCATACAAGGGTTAAACAAACGCTCATTTATATTTCATAAGGAAGACAGTCGGAGTTAACCTCCCGTAACGTTAGCTCGTAGCTGAACCAAGATGCAAGCTAACGGTAACATTAGATGGTCAATGCTGAGCTAACGTTAAACATGTTTACTGACCTGTCAGGATGCGTTTTCAGATGCCTGATAAAATTAAATGTGGTTGAGCCAGAATCTTTTATCTTGAGACCGCATATTTTGCATTGGGCGCTTCTTTTGTTTGGGCCGTCATTACGGGAAGCTTTTAAACCTTACGATGAATGGCACAGCAGCGGCCGGTGCAGTCAACATGTGTGTTCGCTGTCCTCTAATGTGTGGCCGCGCGCAGCAGATACGTAGTACGTTACGTCGTGGGCAGGTTATAGGTAACGGAGAGAGCGGAATAACAGCGAGCTCATCAGACATTTCCTAAAAATAAACATTGTTCACGAGTCCCGCAGCTCGAGTCCGAGTCAAGTCTGAAGTCTTTCGAGGACGAGTCTCAAGTCGAGTCTGAAGTCACTGTGTGTGCGACTTAAGTCGCACTCGAGTCCGAGTCTCAAACTCGAGTCCCCATCTCTGGAAAATGGACATCCAAAAAGAGTGACATCCGGCGGGAAATTCCAGCAGAACGAGAGCAATCCCTGAAGTGGAACGTCATGGATATAGAATACAATATTATATATGCAGGGGGTTTGATGGGGTAGTTGATCATTGACGGTGAGTTAATGTTTACTTTGCTGACATTTTTGGCTTCAACACTCAAAAATCACTTTCTATCTAAAATATTTTCAGTAACCCCAAACCCTCTTATAAAACACCCATCTCCTAGAACTTAACGATGGTGTGTCACAACACATTTAAAGCTGAAACAGCAAAGCGGTTTTATTATGGAACATTTTAGAGACACACTACATTATCCCTTCGTTAGACATTTTGTTGGGTTTCCACTCTAATTAGCTCGCTCATTTGCAGCAGTTTGCTTAGTCATATATCTGTTGAGGAAATGTGACTTTAATGTTTGTGTCATTACAGGAAACTATAACTGAGGAGGTTATCAGTTCTGTCAGTGCTGTAGTGAGTCACCGACAGAGGCTCATTAAAGGTAATAAATTGCATAACACCCCTTTAGCTTACCACAAAAAAATCCTGACAGGGGCAAAACTAGCTAGACATTTATTTTCTGCTCAGAAAGTTTTTATGCTTTGAAAGTTATTTGAGTTTATAGCCCTGTGGATCCAAAAGCAGTGCCACAGCCTAAAATGTTTCCCATTTAGCATCGTCACAGAGGCCATTTAAAAGTACACCAAATGTTACTCGTGAGCATTGTTGGGAGCTGTGTTTTCTTCTGCACCTCCGGGGAATAAAAACTACAATGCAAAAAGAGCTGTCTACCCACATCTGCAGAACTGTCATTGAGCTACGGGGTGAGGTGGAAGAGAGAACAAAAGTCGGAGGTTAGCAAACAAAAAGTCAAAAAGAGTTTGTTTCAGAATAGAAGCAGAACATGCAGGCATTACGTGCCCTGAGGAGTTTACTTAGACTGAATTAAAGATCTGTCATAACACTGGGTGGAAAGCACTTGAAGTACCAAGATATCTTCAGATTTTGCTGTGGTGAGCTCCAGCAATGTGCATTCATAATGACACAGTAGTTTCATTGTGCGCTTTGTTCTTTTAATTAGTCACATAGACTTGATTTATCTAGTAATATATCAAAGTACACCCTATGATCTCTGTTTATTATTGTGAGACCTGTTAAATATTTAATTGGAAGCGTCTTAATTTTGTGTTCTTGGTTAAATGCCTCATGTTGATCTGTGCAAGGAAACATGTGTCTGAGCAGAGGCCAAAGGAAATCCCCCACAGTTTGCATTCCTTAGAAGCCAGAGGTGATATTGCTTCCATCTCTTACAATGAATTCTTCACATAACATAAAAGGCATATTTCATATATACGGTGCAACATTCTGAAGTCTAGAGGTATCCGAGATGTAGACAGTTAAGAAATAAAACATTTTTCTTTTCTTTAGTTCATTTTCACTTTAATGCAGGAATGCAATGATTATTAATAGGTTAAGCCCACAGAAAACAGAGGTAGTGTGCAATTTATCAACAGCCTAGTTTCAAATTGGGATTTGCATTCTTGTTGTAGCTTTTGCATTTGTGTTGTAGCGTTTGCATTTGTGTTGTAGCGTTTGTATTTGTGTAGTAGCATTTGCATTTCTGTTGAACTGTCTTGGCCACCGTAGAGCAGGGCCTCTAAATGAAGAGAAACACTTACTGCTAGGCAGCAGTGTGGCCCAAACAGCATTCACATTAAAATGTAATATGTTTAAAACAGATTTATTGGATACAGAATTTTTTCAAACAAAAGTTAAAATATCGTACTCTTTACATGAAAGTGTTTGTATATCAGCGCTGGCTGGGATGGAGCCATGGAGTCATCGATGGTAGGTGTGTTCAACTGGGAGGTAGAGAAAGAGAATTGAATATTAGTGTTGTCAACAGACCAAGTCTATCCTCAACATTTAAAGTAATACCAATGTAAGCTCCAGTGGAAACAGTTGGAAAAGCATGTTTAAGGAACTCTGGCTGTACACTGTTAATTGAGGTCACTACAAAATGAGCAAACAATATCATTGCAAACCAAGAAAAATCCACAGTCCCAGGCACTGGCTGCAGCACTCCATCAGCATTGCTGCTGTTGGTGCAGTCTTCCAATGGCCACTTCAGTGACTCCAGCGTGGCCTGGCTGCTGTTCTCTCCATTGGAGGATGACTCCAACAGTCACTTCGTTCCAGACTACCAGGCTCCTGGTTTGCTCCTCTGGACACCCAGTTGGCTGTCGTTCTGTCATGCACCTATTAGTAAAGCTCCTGGAAAAAAGGTTTCAAATGTTCAGTATTTCTCTATAACATTAAACATTCATGACTTAACCCTCATGATGTCCTCAGGTCAAATTGGACCCATTTTCAAAGTTTCTATGTCAGAAATTTGGGTTTCTTTCAACCAAATTGCCCAAAAATAACATGGATGGTTCCATACAATGTTCTTCGCAGGTAAGATAATTATTACCTTCTTTGAATTTTTTTTTAAATTTGATATAGCATTTGATTTATTTTTAAATGGTTTCAAAACAGTATCCTGACCAAACTTTGGCATATACCGGTCTGTGATCATCCATCAACATACAGTCCTCTAATATTAGTCAAAATCATAATTTCAGTTTTTTTAACAAAGAAATTAGATATAATTTCATATTAATGATGTTAATTGACCATGAATTCCAAAAAATAAGTGTAAAACTAGTATTAATAAGTTGGTGTTAGTGATCTACGTATATATACTAGTTGTAGTGGAGAACCCCCACCTAAAACGTTTAAAGAAGCGACACAAACGTTGGGAAGAAAACGTCAAAAAAGCCACAAAAGTGTCAAAAAACAACTTATTTTGACAAGTTGCATAGTCGACGATAAGACAACACAAGGGTAAATAAGCAACTGTCAAAGTTAATGATGGGAAACAATTAAGTTTAGTCATTTTTTAAGACTTTAAACTCAGCTAATCTACTTTATCAGGACTGTGTGGGTGTGGTCTGAACACTTTTTGACAGTGCTGGCAACAGAAGCAAACTGCCCCAAAACTGTCATCATGTTTAGATTCACATGCTACTAAACTCTAAACCCACGGCATCTGTCATCTCATGACGTGTTTTATTGCCCAGAATCGCTCACTCTGTAAACCTGTTTCCCGTTTGGGAGCATCTCAGGTCAGGGGCTGAAGCTTCCCCAGTTGAATAGCACCACCACCATTTTGTTGCAGCAAAATGCTCATATTTTGTGGACTAAATTTAACCGTAATGTCAGCCAAAACGACCAGCAGCTCGCAGTACTTTGTACCCGGCTCAAAGTCACCTATTCTCAGGTAACTGATCCACACACTACACACTAACGGAGGTCTGTAGCCGGCGTCACAAAGCTCTGTAGTGGCTTAAACAACTAGCAACTGCCGCTCGGCGTCATGGAGCTCGTAGCCGGCGGTCTCCTAATTTTGTAGGATATCATACGTTTTGGTGTGCATACATTTTCGTACAATATCATACGGACCCGTTCATGAGAATGCGTTGCACAAGGGCGTAACATTTTGAAGGGACCCATCCCTACCAATATCCAGCGACTACTGATTTAATCTCTGCTAATAGTCCCGCCTCAATAACATAATTTGTCCTCCCTAATGTTGAAACTAAACCTATGCCCTTGACCACCCCCCTGACACTAACACTTCTGCTCCCAAACTTCCTGGCACTGTTGTTTTCTCTGTGGTAAGATGCTTGTATTGTGAAAATTGCCTCCTCCTTGGGGAGCTATTCAATCACTAGGCTCCAGCCCACAACAAAACAGGCAGTCCACCCAGAGAGAAAACTAATGTGCGATTCCGCCTATTTGCCATGGAGGGCAAGAAAAGCAAAATCTTCCTTTCGGAAGCAATAAATGGGCTGCTTCCTAGGTTATGGGTGCTCCAATGAGTTGATTAACTTCACAAGGACAAAATGAAACTTTTCGCCGACCATTTTATGTGATTGGTGGCGAGCCAAATGCTGTGTTAGAGGAGAGATGGGTTTCAGGGCACCACTCTTCTCTTCAAATGAGACTTGTGAATTAAATCAAATTGAGAACATGCATAGGAATAACTGACTACCACTTTGGGAGGCCATGTACACAGACAACTCGACTTAGTGTCTTCATTAAATGGGCAGTCTGAAAAACACAGCTGATTGGCTGTGTGTGGTCTTGCATAGTGGCCCTGTCATTAATTATGGATACACTTGCTGGTGATGACACACCATGTCCGACTGACCAGAGCTGAGATAATGACAACTGAGGTCAAAATATCAAGCTCTACCTGCCCACATTTGTATTCTGGTCACTAACTCGAGGCCAGCCTCACAGGCATAATACTAGGCTAATGGATATATAGAGCAGTGTAATATTTATCCAACTACTGGTGTGTGTATGTGTGTGTGTGTGTGTGTGTGTGTGTGTGTGTGTGTGTGTGTCGTACAGTCATTTGTCTCTGTGCAGGGAATAATATAATCATATTTTTACCATTTGAGCATGTATGCTATGAATGATTCTTTTAATTACAGTTGTTTGCATTGGCAAGAAAAAGAGAAGTTAATTGACTGAAATGACTGAAGAATATTTGACCAAAAAGCAATCGTTATCCTGTCAAAAGAAAGGAGGCATTTAGAAGCCCTCAATTCAACTGAACCTTCCAGCAATTTCAGCAGAGTGCTAAACTGAGGCAAACCTATACATATGTTATCTGGAAACTTTGCAATCCAACATGATCTTTCACTTGGCCTTTGATTATAAGTTTGAGAAATCTCACAGTTAACACTTGTCTTGCTTAAGATACAGACTTGCTTTCGCTTTATTTGACACTTAAAACAGCCACAGAGATCTTTGGCACAAAATATAAATCAACAACAGACACTTCATAGAAATGATTGAGACTTAAAAGTTCTCCATTCCAAATTCTACTTGGATGTAGAATGCTAAGGTAACTTTGATTTAAAATACAAAGTAGATAATGACTCACAATCTGGCTGTGTCTCGTTATTAGTGCGACCCTACATATAAATCTGTGTTAAAGCGTTTAGCACATTGTAGCAAAATGAGTCTCCATATCTCCTCACTCATTTGGTGTGCAGTTTTATTTCAAAAACTTTGTTTAGGCATAGTCACGCACCTTCAGTTTGTGCATTGGCATTTAAATTGTGTACAAGCTCAACTAATTAATCAAACATCCTCATTCAGGTTTTTTTTCATTAATGATGACTACTCTGTCACATTGGCTTGATGGCCACAGTCAATGGCATTGAAACCCACTCAACCTATATCTCCAACCTCATAAGGACAATGGCATGGAAGACATGCTGCTAGGTAGTAGGAGGCTTTGTCATCTATTCAGCTTTCCAAGTCCCACCCTTCTTGTGGGTGAGCCACGACCCAAAAGGAGTGTTAGGTCTGCAGCTGGCTGTCTGCCCGTGTCTCCTGAGACAGCAGGGAAGTGATTGTCCCCCTGATTCTCTGGGACTAAGTTGCTCCATAGGCCAGCCCTCTGCCCCTTGCCTCTGGGACAATGGGATGACAGTGGCAGCCTGTCACAAAAAAGCAACATTTCTATCTAAAATTGCAACATCTCTGACTGTGCCTCTCATGACTATAGCTGCCTCAAAAAGACATGTTTTCTTGAGCACAGTTCTGCTTTTTCGTCCAACATCGGCTCCCATGACGATGGTGCAAGGTAGTCAGCCCCCTGCCCCCCACTTCTAAAGGTTCAACAGAAAGGGAGTCCCCCCTCTTTTTTAGTTTCAGCAAGACCAGTAGGTTACAGTTGGTCACTTTCGGCGACTTACCTACCGCTTTGACTAGCAGGCAGATCCAGGAAAGAAACTCTGACTGAAATTCTGACTGCATCTTTAAGCCTTTTGTTATTGATTACCTGTTATGAGGGATGTTAAAGATACCTGGCATGATTATATCTCTCTCTGGGTCTGTGTTTTGTTTTTTGTTTACCAGGGAGAGACGTGAAGGGGTAAGAGGCGTCTAAAGTGTTCACTGAGATCTGCCTTGTGTGACTTAAACTACACTTCTCATTTGCTCAGCATCAATAATGAGCAGGGAGTCTCACATGTCTTTGATAGTGAGTTTCATGTGTTCAGGTCATTCTCCACACCAAGTTATACTGGGTAGCAGCTGTGGGTGTAATACGACCCACGTGCTTCCCACCTTTCCGTGGTTATATAATGTGATGCACCGAGACTAACCTTGTGTTAGACAGCTGTTCAACACCACCTTCTACATGTCAGTTAGGATGGATAAGGTGTGTCAATCAGTCAACCATGCTTGAGTGGGTTATTGTTGACCTATGGCTATGAAGATGCAGCCTTGCACATTATAACCATGGTTCCACAAGCACAGACAGGGCCCTCTCACCTGCTGCCCTGTCAGTCTCATAGTTTCTGAGGAATTCATGCATGAGGAATACAAAGACTCAAGCTCTTACAGTTTCAATCTCATTGGCTAGACTCATTTTCACACATATGAGGGCGCTTATTATTTTATTGTTACATTGTCTTGGTTATGATTTCATAACTTTGGGTCCCCTCTTACAAATATAGCTTTCATTACGTATTAATGATAGCAAAAATAATATAAATAGTAGTGCTGTCAGTTTAACGCATTATTAACGGCGTTAACGCAAACCCATTTTAACGGCGACAATTTTGTTATCGCGTGATTAACGTTCTTTCGGATCTAGCTAGACCGGAAACAAAACAGACACGGCTGGCAAAATTACGAATCCCACTATGGCCACGCCATGTCCCGCCCTACGAAGCAGTTCGATTGGTTGTGGTTAGGCATTTCACCTCGAGTGGTTAAGGTTAGGATAGCGGATTGGTCAGGGGATAGGACCTGAACAAATGGGGTTACGTTACCTTGGACGCCTGGCCAATAGTAGTGATTGAAGGGCGGGTCTTGGCGTGGCCGGGCGCACACACTTGTTTGGTCACGGCGATTAGCTTCGGAGCGAGTAGTGACTCTAGAGTCAGGCATGAGGCAGTACTATCTGCAATGGAAAATCGAGGTAACAGTGTTACATTATGTGACAGATTATTAGCTCCAAGTGTGAATGTTAGTATGAAATTGAACACTACGTATATGCCAATGTTGTTTTCAATAAAAAGAAACATTTGCACAAAGCAAGCCGATCCACTTTTCCATGTTGATAATAGCATTAAAATGAGAAAATATAATGGGACAAAAAGAAATCAAGGGACATTTAGAATAGATAAAAATGTGCGATTAATTGCGATTAATCGTGAGTTAACTATGAGATTAATGCGATTAACGCAATTAAATATTTTGACAGGACTAATAAATAGCTATTAGGGGCTAGATGAGCTAGAAATGCAATTTTTTTAATTGTATATCTACAAGCTAGTCACAATGCCTTAATCCTGTGCATCTTGAGAATGCTGTTTTAATGTGATGGCTGTATTTTTTGACTCCTGCGGTATTGTCAGGCCAGCAATCGCAGCCGATTAGTCTTTCATTCAGATACACTGTGTCTAACAACTGTATCTTATTAGTATTTTATATGTAAATATCAAGAATCCAAATCTACATAAATATTTTAGATTCTGTATGCGTTATGAAAAACACAGAGGCCCTCGGCCACCTCAACAAATGCATTAACCTTTGGCAACCCTATATATATATATATATATATATATATATATATATATATATATATAAGCGTGTTGTTGTTCCACACCCCTAGCCCCTCCAACATGTTAAAATAGGGAGTGGAGAGAGAGAGAGAGAGAGAGAGAGAGAGAGAAAGGACGGACTAATCCGCCTCAGTGACTTTGGGACAGGCTTGCTTCTCCTTCAGGGGTGGTTAACATAGCTGAGAGCTGCCAGCCTGCATGCACAAAGACAGACTGATCCCACATGAGCAGAAGAGACAAAAATGAGAGGAAAAGCAGAGCACAGTCGCAGAGCATACTGACAGTGT